>OY856414.1:279855500-280165500 GCA_963693085.1 Alisma plantago-aquatica | reverse complement strand
TCTAGACCCTTCTACTCCCACTTTAGTCCCGCATTTCCCGAGGCTGAGAACCCTGACCATGACCCCTCCTATATATAGAGGGGTACTGGGAGCTTCTCAAGGAGAACATCTCAGACAACGCCAGTTGCTCTGCAAAGTTGTTCTCTCCACTTGTGAACGGGGAGAGACCAAGTAGGTGCTACCCGATTAGGGAGGCACAGCGAGGGAAAGACAAATGCAAGATGACAACTGGTTGCGGGAGAGCACGCCAGTGACTAGTACACTGATAGAAGGGGATGACTCTTTCCAGTGTCCTATAGCACAGGATGACTCGAGTTCCCAGTGGTCTGTGTGGACTACTACAGAGGCGGGAGATTTCTTCCGCTCAGAGGAAAACTATCAATCCATCATTCTGAGTGTGACCAGGAGCTACACAGACAACATCCAAGACTAGAGGTGAAGACCACGCTCGTGTGAGGTGATGTCACTGAGCAAGCCTTAGGACAAGGTGCACCTCTACAAACCATCCTTCCTACCTTATAGATGTTGATGAGATCTCTTTGGGTTCTGGGTTTGGGGAGAAAAAATTTGTTTCTGCTGCCATCTCTGCCTCCCTTAAAACCCAACAGTAGTATCAAAGCCACGTCAATGTTCTATACTTTTGGATGATCGATATGATCAGTTTTTGGTTTGTTGCCTTTTATTTATTGCATACGATGTAAATAATTAATTGTCATTATGCATGTCCAATATAAATCCACAAAATTCCTACATATACATATATGATATGGTATATAAATGCATTCAATACGTGTCTCCCTTAAACAATTTCTATGGTGATTGTAGCGTGATTGTGGCCATAAACCCTAAATTTATGTGTGGTTGATTGTTGTTTCTTGCATCTCAGTCTGCGCACCGATTCTATACCTCCTATTTCTGATGTAACTCAAGATAACTTGAGATTCTTTCCTACCTTTACTCCCCCCCCCAAATGTAACTCGGGGTTTCCCAACACAATTGTAAATAGGATTAGTTTATTTCATGTTATGACAAAGAACGGCAGACACCTTGAGGATCGAGACGATCGTCTCGGGTGTGAGATGATCAACTGGTGGACCAAGGCAGCCAGTTCTTGGAGCAAGATGAGTGGGTGGTGACCTGAGGAGATGCATGACAACTAGTGAATCGATCGGTTGGAGGCGCCAGTCGATCGGCTGGTGGCACCCAATCGACCAACCTAATGGTGAGTCGATCAATCATGGAGATGAGTTGATCAAACCCAGAATGGCAAAGCATAGAGTTCATCTTGTACATGTTTCATGTGATGTGGACTTAGATTACTGTGATTCCTCTTGGCTCAAGGAATCACATTAGGATGGCCATAATCATCGTTTTTTATCATTTCACATGTTTTCTGTGGGATATAGCATGTATATGATACGTACTATATATTGTGGTGATTGGATATGTATATGTACCTATAAAACCAAACCCCTCAATACATATTAAGTTTTAGATGCCTTCCAAATGCGACACATGTGAAAAGCTTGATCAACCAAGTGTGGGTACACCCTAGCATGGTGCACCGTCTATCTCATAGAAGTGTGAAGGATGGATATGTGGGTCTGGCCTAGAAGGGTGCATATTCATTGTGGTGTCTTTGGGTTGGACTTAACAAGGTGACCAAGATAGGATCACCTTGAGTCATGGAGGTGATCATGGCAAGGAGTTGTGCATGACATCTGTTAAGAGCTACATATGATGCAATTGGCAAGAGTTGCCTACCTGGAAGATCTAAGTTGTGGGTGACAGCCCAAGCTGGTCCATGACTGAGAGGAATTCAGGATCTTGATGCACTAGAAGGTTGTACGCTGCAATCTTCCAAATTGATGGTGAGGGCTATCAATTTGAACAAAAATAGTGGGAGTGATAAATTAATTAAAGTCCTAATTATATCATAAAACCTTTTCAAAGCAATCAAATAAGTCAAAATAAGTTTTTGGACTAAATTGCATATATTTCCTTTTGTAGTACAAATGGCCACAAGCAACAATCACTTCTTGTTGTGATCGGTCTTTGAGAAGGACAAGCTAAATGGGAATAATTCCACGACTGATTAGGATGTTGAGAAGTGTTCTCAATCAAAGAGTGAAATCTCTAAGTCCTAGTTATACCAGAACCAGATAAACTCGCTCCCACCACACCAAAGGCTGAAAGGGATGCTTACTGGAAGCATACCGAGGATGCCATTGATTTGGAGTGCTTGATGTGGTATTCTTTGAATTGTGAGTAGTAGAGACAACATTAGACATATGATGTCTCTAAGACACTGTCGTAGTATGCCATGATAGAAGGAGATCCAGTTGGTTATCACACACTCAATGTGATTGGGTATGTGGAAAACCCTGACTAGACTGGGATTCCCTCTGAGTCAAGAGTTGGCTACTGGTATGATACTACAAATGTTGTGAGAAGCATACAGTATATGATGAACTACAACATGAACAACTTTGACAAGCCATTGACAAAGTTGATGGACATGTTGAGGACAGTAAAGGCATAGATGAAGAAAGAAAAACCCTAATCTTTAATGTGATCAATGAAGGGTAAGTCTTAAAGGCAAGGTCAAGGGAAAAGCAAAGAAGTGTTCTGATGCTAGCCAGCAACCCAAGCCGTCTTCAACCTCAAGGCATATGGGAAGGGTGAACGAGGGAGGAGAAATTGCCCTTTATATCTGGAAGAACAAAAGAAGATGAAAGGAGGGGATAGAGATCTCCTCCATAGGTATCATGAAATAAACACTTCTTTATCTGAGGTATATGATACCAAGATGAAGATCTGACATATATGATATGCAAGATCTAAAAAGAAGTGGTGGCCTTTGTGAAAGGACCAAGAAAGGAGTACTCATCATTAGAGCAAGTGTTGCTATCATAGATAGGAGTACCTTTCAATTTATTTCAGCCTAAAGGGCATGAAATAGAGTTGAGAATTGCTATTTCAATTTTCCAATAGAAACACTTTATTGTTGCATCTTGTAGAGATAAGATGTCTATCAATATAGTTGATGTTTCAATTTAAAAGATATGATCTTTGTGGCAATGCCTTTCATTATCTTGTGGTACTTGGTATGCATAAGATAAAATGATACCAAACAAATAATTAGCATTAAAGTGTGTAGTTTCCTAGGTTTGGCATGCTACTATCATAGGTTCCTCAAGGACTTCAGCGATGTCACTTTACCCCTAACAAGATTGATGTGAAAGGATGTGCCATTTGTCTGGGATGATAGATGTCAACGTGCTTTACAGTTTTTGAAGGAGAAGTTGACAAGTACACCAATTTTGGTCCTACCTGAGGAGGGAAAACGATACATAGTCTTCTGTGATGCATCCAAAAGTGGTCTAGCTTGTGTGTTGATGCAAGACAAGTAAGTGATTTCTTTTGCTTCTCGACAGCTTAAGAAACACTAGGAGAATTATCCAACCCATGATCTGTAGTTATCTGTAGTGGTTCATGTCCTAAAGATTTGGAGACACTATCTATATGGGGAGAAGTGTCAGATCTTCACATATCATAAGAATTTGAAGTACATCTTCTCACAATTGGAGTTGAACATGAGAAAGTGATGTTGGATGGAGCTGATTAAAGACTACGACTGCACGATTGATTATCACCTGGGAAAGGTGAATGTCGTGGTAGACACTTTGAGTAGGAAGTCTTCATATATGGATAAAGAACAGTTGAGTTCTTTAATGTGCCATAAGCGAGACATGTTGGTCTCCTTGTGTCAGATGAATTTCAAGTTGTAAGTCTCCTTGGAATTCATTTTTGGTTCCATATTGATGGATAAAGATAGACTCTTTTGGTTGTAAACCATTAAGAGACATGAATATTTTAGACATGATGACTAGTCAATCTTCACTAGATGTAGTGGGAGAATGACTATCCTATTAGGTATAATACATATGATGTATTTACATACTTATTGGATTAAATTCTAATACTTCACATTGTGTTTAGAGAAATACCAATATGAATATCTTGAAGTGTTCAAGAAGATCATGAATGAAGTACAAATTTGGTAAAAGTAATAATTTTTGATGTGATCAATGAATGAGATACTTAAACCAAATGTTTGAGAACCTTATGAGTGATTATGATTGTGTATCATAGAGAACTCATGATTAAGGCATAGTGATGTCTAAATCAAAAAGGAGTCACACTCTAAGGAGTTAGAGGATGATTATGAAATAACTAAATTCTTCTTAAATGGAGAATACCATACACTAATAAAGGATATTAGAATCACAAAGTGTTGTGAGTTCTCAAATTCCTTAACAAATACACCTCAAATATCTATATGATGAGTTGGTCATATGATGAGTCAACAATGTATATGATATTGAGGAACCAGATTTTGAGTTATGGTTTATGACCATAAGGTCCTAAATGACTTCCATGTGAACCATAAGGTATGACCTTAGTGGTAGAACCCATTGGGATATAATCCATAAGTGTGAATGAGTCTTAAGCGTTAAGATACATGGATGACATTTTGAGAAGGATCATGGTTGTTGATTGCAACTTAATGACAAAGACATTTGTCATATAGATATTAAAACAACATTCCTATGAGGAATAAGACAAGGATGTATATGTGACACAACCTATAAGGTTTATGAATCCATTAATGCAAATGAAGTCTATGAGTTACAATGGAATAATCAATGTGATTGATTGAGTACAAGAAACTCAGAGTTGGGATCTTTACTTTGATAATATAGTCAAAGGGTTTGACTGGTATGACAAAGATAAAGAAGGGATCTGTAATTTAGTGGGAGCAGATTTGCATTCCACATGTTGATGAGGAATGAGATGTTCTAGAATGGAATCCTTTGTGGAAATTATCTTTAGGGAAGATAGAGACGTTTCCTATGTGATAGGAATAGAGACCTATAGAGATAGTTCTCAGAAACCTCTTGACCTAGAAAAGAGAGAGCATACATTGGCAATCTGTACTGAAGTGTTCTGTATACACAGATTTGGTGGAAGAAAACTTGTCCATGTTACATGGAGTTAGTATCCCAGAGATAAGTGTCCCAATTCTTATGAAGAATGGGAACACAAAGAATAGATATGGATCTATCACGTATGTAATCATCCCATTATCTTGCATGTATGGAAATAGCTAGAATAAAATGCATTTATCATCTTGTATGTATGACATGACAATATGATATGCTCATCGTGATAACTCGTATGTGGGACATGATGAGTGGATGTTTGTCTAGTTCCAGTAAGGGTTACCAAAATACCATGAGAACTTGATAAGTACTAATTCTATGGAAATAAGGAAGGGCTCACTGTAAAGAGTTACACTTATGCGAACTTCTGAAAAGGATAGAAAATTTATCGCAAAATATATGTGGGATATATAAAAGTGAATGTGTGTTGAAAAATGGAAACGTTCCAATAAAGTTGTTTTAAAAGGAAATGTCGAGTATACATGTGTTAGAGAATAGCAGTGGATACTATATGGATATAGGAGTTCATAAAGATGAACTTATAGATATTCTGGTCATTGATGACAAGTAAGGAATGCTTGGTCATGCAATGAGGCTAAAGGTTAGAAAAGGAATATTGGATCACATATTACAGAAACTCCATCTCATACGTAAGACGTACAACGAAGAGATGTGAGACATGCAATAATACCGACTTAGGCAAAGTGTTGCCATAACTCATTGTGTTAGCACTAGAACATGTGGGACATGTTTGGAGATCACTAAGAATAAGATTCAAGGGTGATTGGCTCGCAGTGCAAGTGGGAGTTTTTTGGTATGCATGCCCTAAGACCCAATCATGGGATGATTGGTGGGATACATTAAGATTGATTTGATAAACATCAAAGGCAAGCTTCCAATTCATTCTAGTTCAGTCAGTTGTGAGATAATGACAGAACAGATTGAATGTCTAGTGAATGGCAGTACTCAATGATGTATGCTTTCAAGTACGTGACTTGAACGATGAGATCATACGGATATTAAGAGTTTGTACATTCTTGTTATGTCCCTAATCAGATGTCATTGTGGAAGGTTGATAGACAACAATGACACACAAGATTGGATTGTGTGTTGGTTGATGACATAATCTCATTAGTCATGATATAGTGATATCAAACCAAGCACATAGGTACTTGTTCGAGAACAAGTGTATCAGACAGACCCACCGTGAGAGTGACACATGGAACCATGACTTGGTAGTGACTGTCAGTTCTCACAGTGATGGTGTGAGTGTGATTCTTTGACCTAAAATCACTACACTCAACACATGTTGTTGGGTACACTTTGACATCATCAAACACAGTCTTGAAATATAGATTGTTATAAAGGTGATGATTGGGTAACTTTGACACATTGGGCTTTTGAGGGGTGAGTGACAGATATGGGATTCGTCCCTCCTGAGGGAGTTTGATGTCCATGGCCACTTGATGAGTAGGACTGAGAAAGGCATGCACATTCATGTGTGAATCAATATGTGATATTGATATCACACATATATCATACAGTCTGCTATGAGAACAAGGAAGTCAATGACCATTGAAAGGATCATTGTTCCATTCCTTGAGTTCATTCGGGATATCAGTGACAAAGGAATTATACATTCATTGTAACACCAGTCATGGATTGTAGAATTGAAAGTTGTTCTCCAACTTTCCTTTTCACTTGGGTAGAACTGATGTGTGACTAGTTACCTGTGATGATTGACTGGCGAAAACAAGATCAACAAATGCAGAAGCGATTAATTAGCAGCGGAGTTATGGAAAATCACTAAAAATTAAAACTTTTTGTAAATAGATCTTCAAATGATAAAACTCCTTCATAAAGAACCATGATAAGTTATTTACAAACTGATCCATCATTACATCTCTGTAACAAACACATCTCGAGGATGATAAACATCAATTGCCTTGTTAACTGTTTAAGGTAAGATAAAAAATCTCAAGGCATTATGCCAAAATCTCAGATTTACTTTAAACATCTACTGACTCCTAGGACCTGAGAGTACAGAGATGACACATAGGACATACTATCTATAAGACTTGACAGACAGTGTCTCCACTTGAGAATCACTTCTGTCCCTAATGTTGTTGTTGTTTCTCACCCTCAGATGGATTCCTTCGTCCTCGACGTCTACCTAAAAATTTGAATCCCATGGGGGTGAGACAATTGAATAATTGTCCCAGCGAGATTTATAACTCTCTGCCAAAAGCTTTGTTATTGCAACAAAAGGAATAACAATAAGCAATAGAACTTTAAACATTTAATAGTAGGTTTAACTTAAGTAAAGAAACATTCTCTTAGACAATCATTTCAATTATAACTTAATTGAATATCAAGGCATATCTCAATAAGGAATATGAAGAACATGTATACTAGTTACTTAACTAGAACATTATAAACAATGTATCATCAATCATTGTTTCCCATAGTTCAACCTAAGCAGTTATGCTACATGGCTGATTATGTTTTTCAAACATTATTATGCCTTGAGGAAATGAGTTACACCTCTCATACTCCAACCGACCATTATGAAATCGCAATCGGTACCATACATAGGTCATCAGAAGAGTTGGATTCCTATGACCACATCTTCCTCAGTCAGTGTGAGGATCAACATGCAGGACATCTCGTGTCTCTGCTATAATAGCTTTCGAGGGTATTCTAGCAACTTCGCTATTAGAGTTATAGTGGCATTATGTACTCTCTTCGCCATCGAGGGATTTCTTGTTTATCTCACACCGATGCGACATTAACAACATCATTGGGAGATTAATGATACATCATCCTGGAATAAACATATAATGAAGGATTGATGGATTAAAGGTACATCTTACATCAAATCCTACATTAGGACGTAAGGATATTCGCGTCCATAACCCCAACATACTCAAAAGTATGCTCTCCAGGAGTTCCCTTAGGAAAACCTGTTTCACCATCATTTAACTTCTGACAATGATGGGTCTATGGTCAGGGCTCTACATGATATCATTATACTTGATTAATTAAGTACATTATGGCATTCTTTTAGCATCAGACATGTTTTCAAACATAAACAAATAAGACAATTGCTATAAAGAAAGAGTACTATTTGTATCAATTTCACATCACATATTTATAACATTGGGATATCAATCCCTAACCATCTCATCCTTGTGATTCAGAAATATGGGTGTTCAAACCCTTAGATCATCAAAACACTTGTTACCAAGTGACATACTATCATCAAGTCATTTAACAGCATGACCTTGATTGTAACAATACATATACTTTTCATGACTATCACAGTCTATCAATCTCATATGTTACCTCTTAGTAGGCAACATAGCATATCATTACTTTCAAATCTTAAAGAAATGCTTTTAATGAATGTGACATCATAACCCTTACCTGGTTACGATTACTTCTTAATAACAACCTGCATGACTAATAAAATTGATAACATGCACATTATATCAGTATCAGCATAATACAAGTTCCTTTCAATTTAATCATAGAACACCATGGCCGTGTTATCTTGCACGGTCGTGCTGCTGATAAATTACCACGACCGTGTTGCATCACCACGGTTGGTTTCTATGATTAGGGTTTTCCCCATTCCATTCTATTAGGGTCATTCAACCCTTATGACTTTCAAAGGTATAGTGATTACTCATTTTTAATTCAAGGACAGAGCTTCATGCTTAAAATCATAACTCAAAATTAGGGTTTACTGTTCAATTCATCACATCACCCTAGATTAGGGTTTACTATTCACTTTATATGATATTACCCTGGAATTAGGGTTTACTATTCACATTACAGTGAATTGAGGTCATGCCATCATCATGTATGAAGCTTACTTTCATTAATGCCCTCATTTAGGTTAAGATTCATTAATCACCATGATTAGGGTTTCCATGATCTCATTATGAAGGATCATACGCTAACTAGTTGTATTCATACATGTTGGAAGTATATTACTGGATTCATATTCATATAGGGAGTCTTCTCTCTCCTCTACTATTAGATGATGTCTACATCACTCTTGATTAGGTTAAGTCAAATCAACCTTGATAACATAAGTCATGTCACCACGATTGTGATCTTTAGGGTTTTCTTGATCAAGGGGTATTAGTCATACTATCACACCAAGGGTACTTTTGTAATGTTCATCATTGGTCATAACATGCATTAATCCACTAATTATTTGTCCCCTTTGTAACGTCTATCTCGAAAAAACAAGATTAACTAAAGCGGAAATGTTCACTAAGCAGTGGATTACCAAAAATCACTAAAAATTTAAAACTTTATGTGAAAAGATCTTTAAATGGTAAAGCTTTTTCATAAAGAAACATGATAAGTTGTTTACAAACTGATCCATCAGTACATCTCTGTAAGGTCATATCTCGAGATTACAATCATCAACTACCATGTTAACTATATAAGACAAGATACAGAAATCTCGAGGTACTGGACCAAAAACTCGAAAGCACTAACTATTACTCCGAGGACCTAAGAGTATAGAGACGACACATAGGACTCTAACTACATCTATATGTGGCATAACAGCCAGTGTCTCCACCTGAAACTTCACTGCTGTCCCTGGTACTGTTGATGCTGCCCTTCACCTATTGAAGGATTTCTGCCTCCTCGCCCACGTCCACCTAAAAAAAAATGTTTCCCACGGGGTGAGACAATTATAAAATTGTCCCAGCGAGAGTTATAACTCTTCGCCAGAAACATAATTATTGCAGCTTAAGAGAATAAATGTACACAAAGAAGTTATATTTGTCTGGGAGTAGTTAAAACAATGTTTAACAGATTAAACTATTCTTCCTATTAAAGCAATATAGCTATACTTTGATAAACCCATATGTCATTTATCTTCTAAGAAATAGAAGAACATGTATGGCATTAATTTACTATAAAACTATTATTTTAACACTAACTCTCTTTAGACTTAGATCATATATCTAATGTCTGACATTATTATTGGGGAGTCATGGCCTGTAGCCATACTTTTTCTCACAAAGTGTTAGGATCTCAATTCCTTAACTTATCAAGTACCTTTCTAAATTTATCATCATTATTATAGAATCTAGGTACTTGAAATCATAATTTACCATTCACTAGGTATCATAGCATATCATTATACTTGAAGCATGTAAAGTAATTTCAATACATAAGATATCATAATCCTTACCTGGATATGATCACCTCTTTATGAAAACTTGCATGCTCAATATTTACTAATAACATGCATATTGTATCATAACAACACCATACAGGTTCTTCTCAAATTATATATGTGATACCACAGCCGTGCTACCTTGCACGATCGTGCAATAAAGGACTCACCACGACCGTGTCATAATACCACGGCTGGTTTCTAGGGTTAGGATTCTCATTTAATCCACAAAGAGTTATTCCACCTCTTAACTAGATTAGGAATAGTGATTCCTATCTCATTTCTCAATCATGGAGTTTCATGCTTAAAAGCATAACTCAGAATTAGGGTTACTTATTCATATCATCACATCTCCCTAGATTAGGGTTTACTATTCACATAGCATCACATTACCCTAGATTAGGGTTTACTATTCACATAGCATCACATTACCCTAGATTAGGGTTTACTATTCCCATAGCATCACATTACCCTAGATTAGGGTTTACTATTCACATAGCATCACATTACCCTAGATTAGGGTTTACTATTCACATAGCATCGCATTACCCTAGATTAGGGTTTACTATTCACACAGTAGTGAATTGAGATCATACCATCATTATGTATGAAGATTACTTCCATTCATGTCTTCACTTAGGTTAAGATTCATTGATCATCATAATTAGGGTTTCCATGATCCCATTGTAAAGGATCATACTCTAATTATGTGTATTCATACATGTTGGAAGTATATTACTTGATTCTCATTCATATTAGGAGTCTTCTCTCCCCTCTTATTATTAGATGATGTTTACATCTCTTATGATTAGGTTAGGTCAATTCAACCTTGATAACATAAGTCACATTTTTACTACAATGTTCATTAGGGTTTGCTTGATCAAGAGGTGTTGACTATTTAAACCTATCAAGGGTACTTTAGTAATGTTCACCATTGATCATAACATGCTTCAATCAACTAATTACTTGTTCCCTTAATGTCTTTAGATATCATTAGGATTTAGATTAATCAACCATTAAACCATCTAAGCCTTTAAAGCATTAAGCAATCTTGACCATAAAAGACCCCAAACGGTTTTGCACTTTCAACCTCCAAATGGTTTGAAACTGCATGACCACCAAACGGTCTTGAGACTGTTTGGTCTCAAACGGTCTTGAGACCGTTTGGTCCAAACACCCTCAAAACCGCATGGACCAAAAAATGTATTAACACTTCCAATTGAGTTAGGGTTTTCAATGTTGAACCCCTCAATCGTTCATGCCATGGTTAACCATTTATCAATTGAGCCAATTAAATTAATACTCAAATGATGTGACCCTCAATTAATCCTCAATTGATCACCAATTAGGGTTTGGATGGATTGGATTAGGGTTGGAATCGATCATCCTTCAATACTAATCAATGTAAGACTAGTTACTTAGAAACCATAGAACCATCATCCAAATTGGGTATGACCTGACCCCAAACGGTCTTGAGGTCGTTTGGATGACCTCCAAATGATCTTGAGACCGTTTTCCCATCATATCACCAAAATCCAAGTCAACCAATTAAGGTTTGGATCATTGGATTGATCACCAAAACAGCAATTGATTACACTTTAACTTAATAACATTGGATCACCAATTGCTTAACCATACTCACCCCTAGACCTCCAAACGGTCTTGGGTGACCTCCAAACGGTCTTGAGACCGTTTGGATGAGCTCCAAACGGTCTTGAGACCGTTTGGCTCATCCAACCCTTGGATTCTAGTGAAATTCTATCAAGGATTGGTCTATTGAATTGATCAACAAATCAGCACTTAATTGTAATATGAGTTGGTACCTTTGGACCTTCAATTGGTCAACTATACTTAAACCCAGACCTCCAAATGGTCTTGGGTGATCCCCAAACGGTTTTGAAACCGTTTGGGCCAATCAACCCAAAACATCATCTCATTCACTTGCAAAATCAGTATTTAGCCGATTAGGGTTCATACCACATCTTTGGATCTTAAAACACATATCCATACTTCACCCTAGACCTCCAAACGGTCTTGGGTGACCCCCAAACGGTCTTGAGACGGTTTGGGTGATCCCCAAATGGTTTTGAGACCGTTTGGGCTAATCAACCCAAAATCTCAAATTAACTCATTGGAATTTCAGCACTAATTTCAATTAGGGTTTGCCCAATTGATTAGCCTTCAACTCATGATTCCTTGATAATTAACCCCTCAAATTTGGTGAGTTATTAACCAACATAATTAGGAACATTAATATCAAACGTTCAATGCTTTGTAAACGCACTAAAATGGTTTTGAAACCGTTTTCCCAAAAAGCTCAAGTTAATCAGGTTGAAAATCAGCACTTAATCCAATTAGGTTTATCTATTTGATTAGCCTTCAACTCTCCATTCCTTGGGAGTTAACCCATAAAATTTGGTGAATCATTAACCAACATCATTAGGAACAATAATCTCAAACGTTCAATGCTTGGTCAACGCACTCAAACGGTTTTGAAACCGTTTTCCCAAAAAGGTCAAGTTAATCAGGTTGAAAATAAGCACTTAAGCCAATTAGATTTACCTAATTGATTTGCCTTCACCTCACGATTCCTTTGGAGTTAATCCCTCAAATTTGGAGGGTTATCAACCAACATAATTATGAACAGGAATCGCAAACGTTAATCCCTTGGTCAACTCAAACAAATGGTATTTGAGACCGTTTTCGCCAACCGACCTTGTGAAACCGTTTGCCCCTCAAACGGTTTTGCAAACCGTTTGGCCAAGGGTGCAAGACTGTTTGCTAAAGTAGCATTGGTATTCATGCCCCCTTCTTCTACCTCTAGATCCAGGTCTATTCTTCATGGTTTTAGTTGCAAGAAAGCAAGGAAGGATGGGGGAAAGAAGAACAAACTACTTTTGCAAGAAAGAAAGATGCATAACAAAGTTTATGGGTTTAGAGTTATAAAACCCACCTTAGAATCTGATCTAGAGATCCAAGCTCCGTAGCTTTAATGGTGTCTTGAGCTCCAGGGGTAATCCAAGGTCCTTTCTTCAAGAATTGGATGGAGAAGATGGCTAGAAGCAAGAGTTGTGTAAGGAATACTAGCAAACCAACCTTGTAATGGAATTTCCTCCATGAATCCGAGCTAGAAGATGACCAAACTTACCTAGATCAACTTGGTCGTCCTCCTCTGCTCCTAACCTCCTCCGTAGTCGGTCCAAAGCAAAAGGATGAGAAGAGGAAATGAAGGGAACGATCCCTTGATTGTGGAAAGAGCTTGCTTATATATTTTTGGGCATATTTCCAAGGCAATGATAAATACTTCTTCTCTTTTACATCTATATCCTCCACGCCCCTCTCCTACTTCTTTGCCACGTTCCTCACTTCTTATAAAATGCAAACTTATCTCCCAACCTTGGTTTAGAGGAAAATAAGCCAAACACTTTATTAAGTCATACATATATAAGGGTCATTTTGCATACATCTTGATTATTCAATTACAATGATTATCGTTCTTATATGGTTACTCAAATGAGGTGCCCCCCTCATTTTCCTTATTACACTTGATGCTAAAAAGCATGAGAGGTACTCTAGAGGGTATATTTTAAATTTTTGAACCCTATGTTTTTGGTAAATTGCACTTTACATCAAAACTAGGTTTTAAAGTACAAGGATTGCTCTACAAGCTATATTTTGGTGCCCAATCTTGGGGAATCCATATCACCACATCATATTCATTCTTATGATGTCTCATCATCAGAGTAACATCTTAACATGTGCAATTTGCAAGTTAACCCCTCTAATTGGGTAATTTGCACATAGGTCCCTATTAAACAAAACAATCTTACAACATTGTTCAAAAAGGGCAGAAATGAAAATATAGATTCTTCTAAAGCTTTATTGACATATCAAGGGTTAACCACAAGCCTCTATCATAATTTTAAGCAAAACACCTAGGGTTAGTTCATAACTAGGTCAGGGGTGTTATGCCCTTAATCACTTTAGGTACCTTTAGGGTTTAAGTTAATCAACTACTTAACGATCTTAACCTTTAAGGCATCAAACGTTCTTGACCTTTTTGATCCTCAAACGGTTTTGCACTTTCAACCTCCAAACGGTTTTGAAACCATTTGGGGTTGTTGACCGTTTGTTGACATTTGAAACCGCATGGTAAAGTACACACTCAAGACTGTTTGCCCTTAGTGAGGTGAAGACCGTTTGGTCTTGTTGATCGTTTGGCCAACTTTGACTTTAAAACCGCATGGGCAAATTGATCTTCAAACCGCATGGCCACCAAATGGTTTGGGATCATTTGGTCCCAAATGGTCTTGAGACCATTTGGTCCCAAATGGTCTTGAGACCGTTTGGTCCAAACACCCTCAAAACTGCATGGACCAAAAAGTACTTCAATTGTTCCAATTGAGTTAGGGTTTTCTAATGTTGAATCCCTCAAACATTCATGCAATGGTTATCCACGCATCAATTGAGTCAATTAGGTCAACCCTCACTGATTTGACTCTCAATTGATCCTCAATTGGTCACCAATTAGGGTTTGGATTGATTGGATTAGGGTTTGGAATCGATCACCCTTCAACATGCATCAACATGAGCCTAATTGGCCTTGAGACCATTGAACCATCATTCAATTGGGTCATGACCTGACCCCAAATGGTCTTGGGATCGTTTGGACATCCTCCAAATGGTCTTGAGACCGTTTTCTCAAGTCAACACCAAAAACCAAGTCATTCCCTTAAGGGTTGAACCCTAAATTAGGTCACAAAATCAGAACTTAATCGATTATCAACTTGTTATCATTGGACCCTCATTTGGTCAACCCCACTTAACCCTAGACCTCCAAACGGTCTTGGGTGATCACCAAATGGTCTTGAGACCGTTTGGGTGATCCCCAAATGGTTTTTAAACCGTTTGGGCCACTCAACCCAAACTTCAACATGATTGCTTTATTGAAATCAGCAATAGACTTGATTAGGGTTTAGGTGAGTAAGGAGCCTTCAATAGGTGATTCTCTTAGAATTAGATGATGATTTTTGGTGGGTGATTAGTTCATAATGTTTACAACAGGTCTCCGAATGGTCAATGCCTGGTCAACCCATCCAAACCGTCTTGGACCGGTTGCTCCCAAACGTTCATGTGAAACCATTTTCTCTTCAAACGGTTTTGAAACCATTTGCTTTCAAATGGTTTTCAAACCGTTTGAACAAGAGGTGGGAGACTGTTTGCTAAAGCAAGATTAGGATAAACTTTGGAAATAACGACATCTTCTTCTACCTCAAGAACATGGACTATTCTTCATGGTTTTGCTAGCAAGAACACATAGAAGTGTCTAAAGAAGGAGATTTAAGCAACGTTTTCATGAAAGGAAGATGCATAGACAAAACTTAAGGGTTAGAGTTATAAAACCCACCTTAGGATCTGATCTAGAGCTCCAAGATTCGTAGCTTTAATGCTGGCTTGAGCTCCACAATTCGTCCAAGGTCCGTTCCTTAATATTTGGATGGAGAAGATGGCTAGAAAGAAGAGTTGTGTAAGGAAAACTACTAAACCAACCTTGTATGAATGTTTCCTCCATGAATTCAAGCTAGGTGATGATCAAAGCTTACCTAAACCAGATTTTTCGTCTTCCTCTGCTCCTGAGTTTCTCCTTAGTCAGTCAAATCAAGAAGATAAGGAAACGAATGAAGGGAAACGATCCCTTGCTTTATGGAAAAAGAGTTACTTATATACTTTTGGTTATTTGCAAGGCAAGGAGAATTATTTCTTTTATTTCTCAACTAAATCCACCAATCCCTTCTCCACTTCTTGGACACGTTTCGTCCTCCATATCACATGCAAAACCCCTCTCTCAACCAAGGTTAAAGGAAAAAGGAACCAAACACCTTACTAAGTTGCATATATAAAAGGGTCATTTTGCCTAAAACTTGGTTATTTAAATATAAAGGTTATCTTTCTTATTTGATCATTCAAATGAGGCACCCTACTCATTTTCATTACTCTACTTGATGCCAAGAATCATGAAAGATACTATAGATGATATATTTTACATGTTGCACCCTAAATTTTGGGTAAATTGCACTTTACACTAAAACTAGGTTTTAAAGCTCAAGGATTGCTCTGCAAGCTATATCTTGGTGCTCAAGCTTGGAGAATTCATTCCACTATATCATATTCATTATCATGATGTATTATTATTAGAGTAACATCTTAACATGTGTTATTTGCAAGTTAACCCCTCTAATTGGGTAATTTTCACTTTAGTCCATACTTAACAAAACAAAATTACAACATTGTTAAAAAAGGACTGAAATGGAAATATATGTTCCTCAGAAGCTTTAATTACACATCAAAAGATAACCACAAGTATCTAATCACATATTTAAGAAAAACACCTAGGGTTAGTTCATAACCCAGGTCAGGGATGTTACAAATTATCCACCCTTTATAAGGATTTCATCCCCAAAATCAATAAAACATATATTAAGAGAAAAGAGTAGGGTATTTCCTTCTCATTTCTTCCTCTAGTTCCCAAGTGGCTTCTTCAACACCACGATGATTCTATAGGACTTTCAGAAGACTTATGTCTTTCTTTTTCAGCTTTTTAATTCTTTTATCAAGGATCGATATAGGTCCTTCTTCATAAGATATATCATCCTTCAATTCTACCTCCATAGGTTGCAGAACTGATCGTGTATCCGGGTGACATTTCCTCAGCATGGAAATGTGAAACACAGGGTGTAACTTCTGTAACTCTGGTGGTAACTCTAGTTTATAGGCTACTCTTCCAATCCATTCAATGATTGGATAAGAACCCATAAACCTAGGAGCTAACTTCCCTTTTCTTCCAAATCTCAGAACTCCTTTCCAAGGTGAGACTTTGAGATACACTCTGTCTCCAACATGGAATTCTAAAGGTCTATGATGTTTATCAACGTAAGACTTCTGCCTATCCTATGAAGTCTTTATCTGTTGTTGTATTACTTTAATCTTCTCTGTGGTCTACTGCACAAGATCAGGTCCTAAAAGTTGATATTCACCAGTTTCATACCAACATAGGGGTGATCTACAACGTCTACCATACAAAGCTTCACAAGGTGCCATGTCAATGCTATGTTGATGGCTATTGTTGTAGGCAAACTCTATCAAGCTTAAGTGCATATCCCAACTCCCTGTAAACTAAAGAACACATGCTCTAAGTCAGTCTTCTAAGGTCTATATAGTTCTTTCTGACTGTCCATCAGTCTGAGGATGAAAGGATGTACTAAACCTTAATTGTGTACCTAAAGCTTTATGAAGTCATTCCCAAAAATGACTCATAAACTGGGGACCTCTATCAGAAACAATGGTGACTGGGACTCCATGCAGCCGTACTATCTCATCAACATACAACTGTGCTAGCTTCTCAGCAGAATAGGTTGTTTTGACAGGCAAGAAATGTGTTGTCTTTGTCAACCTATCAACTATTACCCAAATGGAAGCATGCCCTTTGCTTGTCCTGGGTAGGCCAACAAAAAAGTCCATGGTTACATGATCCCACTTCCACTGTGGTATGGGCAAAGGTTGCATTGTTCCTGCAGGCTTCTGGTCTTCAGCTTTAACTTGCTGACACACAGGACACCGCATAACAAACTCAGCAACATCCTTCTTCATTCCAGGACCGCAATACATATCTTTTAAGTTTCGATACATCTTGGTGCTTCCTGGATGCATGGCATACATCAAAGAATGAGCTTCTTCTAGGACTAACTTTCTCAAGTTATCCACATCTGGCACTATCATCATATCATGATAACAGGCTACTTGGTCATCTGAGTCATGGAAACCACCTCGTTTCTCATTACCATACTCCGATCTAATTTGTTGAACTGCAGCATCAACTTGTTGTGCCTCCTTGATCTGCTCTCTCAAAGTAAGTTTTATATGCATCTCAGCTAACAATCCGGCTAACAATGATACTTTCAACTGTACATTGTCTTGCCTTAAGGAGATAAGCATATCTCTCCTAGAGCATACTAAAGAATTCAGTTGTGCTCTATCTAAGGCTGATGTTGCTGATTTCCTACTCAAAGCATCTACAACCACATTGGCTTTCCCTGGATGGTAATCAATTGTACAATCATAGTCCTTGATTAACTCCATCCAGTGACGTTGCCTCATGTTAAGCTCATGCTGAGAAAAGATATATTTAAGGTTCTTATGATCAGTGAAAATTTGGAATGTCTCTCCATATAGATAGTGTTTCCAGATCTTCAAGGCATGAACCACAGCATCTAGTTCTAGATCGTGTGTCGGATAATTCTCTTCATGTCACTTAAGCTGTCGGGAAGCAAAAGAAATCACTTGTTTATCCTACATCAACACACATCCAAGTCTGTTCTTGGAAGCATCACAGAAAACTATATATCCTTTTCCTTGTTCATGTAACACAAGCATGGGTGCACTTGTCAACCTTTCTTTCAACAACTGAAAAGATTGTTGGCACTTATCACTCCAAACAAAAGGAACATCCTTCCTGGTCAACTGAGTCAAGGGTAAGGCTATGGAATTGAAGTTTTTAATGAACCTTCGGTAATAGCCTGCCAACCCTAAGAAACTATGGATCTCCGTCGGTGTCTTCGGCTGTTCCCATTGTAGAATAGATTCTACCTTTTTAGGGTCAACATGAATACCCGAGGCAGATACCACGTGCCCAAGAAAATATACTTCTGGCAACCAAAACTCACACTTGCTAAACTTAGCATATAGCATGTGTTCTCTTAGCAAAGTTAGAGCCTGAAGAAGATGTTGTTCATGTTGTTGAGCATCTCTACTATAGATCAAGATGTCATCTATACAGACAACAACACACTGATCAAGAAAAGGTCAGAAGATTCTATTCATGAGTTCCATGAATGCAGCTGGTGCATTTGTTAGTCCAAACGACATAACAGTGAACTCATAGTGACCATACCTTATCCTAAAGGCAGACTTGGGTATGTCACTATCCTTAATACAGAGTTGATGATATCCCGATCTCAAATCTATCTTTGAGAAGATAGTTGCACCACGCAACTGGTCGAAGAGATCATCAATCCTCGGCAGAGGATACTTGTTCTTTATTGTTACTTTATTTAACTATCTATAATCAATGCACAATCGCATTGATCTGTCTTTCTTTTTAACACAGAGGACCAGAGCACCCCAAGGTGAAGTACTCAGTCGGATGAAACCCTTCTCGAGCAACTCTTGCAACTATTTCTTGAGTTTTTGCCATCTCAGCAGACGCCATCCTATACGGTATCTGTGCTATGGGTTGCGTGTCTGGGACTAAATTGATTTCAAAATCAATTTCCCGAGGCGGTGGCACACCTGGAAGTTCTTCAGGAAATACATCTTCAAATTCCCTGACTACAAGAACTTCAACAGGATTAGGACTATCCATGGTAGTATCTACCACATGGGCCAAGAATGCATAACATCCTTGCCTCATCAGCTTCTTAGCAACCATAGCTGACACAAGACAGGTGGGTAGAATCTTTCTCTCTCCTTGAAAGATCCATGTGTCACTATCATCAGCAAACACAGCTTGCTTGGATTCACAATCCAAGACTACATTATACCTTTCTAAAGTATCCATCCCAAGGATTATATCAAATCCATGCATATCAAGTGGTATAAGATCCACTTGAATGTGATGTTAAGAAAAGAAGAGGATGCAGGGAGAACATACCTCCTGCAACACAGCAGACCCCCTTAATGGAGTTTCTAGCAACAAACTATCTGCTCTGTGACTGACCGTCATATTGTAGTCAAGAATCACTCTTCGAGTGATAAAGGAGTGTGTAGCACCCGGATCAATTAAAACGGATACAATGCAAGATGTAGACATATCAGAATATAACAATTCCATCTGACCTACTACAACCTGAGGGTTGATTACTGCATCAGGTGGATTCATCGCATAGAATCTCATCGTTGCCTGTGGTTGATTTGGTGCTTGATGACTAGATGCCAATGATCCAGCTTGGGACGCTTGTCCATGTCCTCTATCATTTCCTGGAAACTGTCGCCTTTGGGATCCTTGTTGGCTCTGCCTCTGAGATTGAGTTACACTCACTTCTCTAGCTCTGCAATCTTTCATCAAATGTCACATCTTACCACATATATAACAACTTTTGTTCAGTTGTTGTGGTCTGGATGGCCCTGTAATTGACATAGATGCTGAACTGTGAGCTCCTTCTAGTGGTAGGATCGTCCTCTACCCCTATTCGATGTCCACTGTGTTTGGGTATTGGATCTAGGTGGCAGTGTAGGCGTAGAAAACCTAGGTTTCTTGAAACCTTTAGATGAAGATCCTTGGAACTGGGGATACATCCTCTTGTTCTGGGTTTGTCTCTTCTCTGCTAAAGATCTCTCTACCCTTCTGACAGACTCCACGAAGGTAGAAAATCTTTCTCTATTTTCCAGGGCAGACACAGGAGTAGTCTACTCAGCGTTTAACCCTTTCTCAAAACGTCTGATCCTTTCTTCATCTGTAGCTGCCATGTGCGGACAAAACCACAACAACTCCATGATCTTAGCCTTGTACTCGCTAATGTTCATTGGACCTTGTCTTAACCTCTCAAAGTGAGAGATTTTCTCATCCAGAAATGTCTTTGGGAAATATCTGTTGACAAATTCCCGTCGGAAAACTTCCCATGTAACCTCTACACCAGACCTCTTCTGTTCTTCCATGGTCCACCAATGACCAGCACTCCCCTTGAGAAGATACACACCGTGTCTAACCTTCTTAGCTTCTGGGATGTTCAGGATTCTAAAGGCCTTCTCTAGTTCAGTTAACCACAAGTCAGCATCTACAGGATCAGTTGTTCTAGCATACTCCGTGGCTCCAACTCGGCGAAGTCGTTCAAACGTCTTGTCGATTCCTTGTCCTTCAGGATGGGTATGTACCCTAGGTGCAGGTATAGGGATCCTATCAGTTATATGTGTCATGGCAGTGATAAACTGCCCAAACATGGTCTGGACGGCTGGGTTCCCCATGTCAATTGGATTGAACTAGGGTGGTTCAGGCACAGGTTGTTCTATCTCTGGGTTTCTTGCACCTTCTCTGGGTGCAGCAACACTACTCTCTGCAACATATTCTTCGTGTGGTCTAGACATCCTTAGTCTTATCTTCTTCTCCTGAGGAGCAGAAGACACTATCAGATATATTGGAAAGCACTAGAACAGACTCAACAACCTAAGTCCTATGTCTCTGTAGACTCAGCGAACCTAGAGCTCTGATACCACTAAATTGTGACGATTGACTGGCGAAAACAAGATCAACGAATGCGGAAGCGATTAATTTGTAGCAGAATTATGGAAAATCACTAAAAATTAAAACTTTTTGTAAATAGATCTACAAACGATAAAACGCCTTCATAAAGAACCATGATAAGTTATTTACAAACTGATCCATCATTACATCTCTGTAACAAACACATCTCGAGGATGATAAACATCAATTACCTTGTTAACTGTTTAAGGCAAGATACAAAATCTCGAGGAATTATGCCAAAATCTCAGATTTACTTTAAACATCTATTGACTCCTAGGACCTGAGAGTACAGATATGACACATAGGACATACTATCTACAAGACTTGACAGATAGTGTCTCCACCTGAGAATCACTGTTGTCCCTGATGTTGTTGTTGCTGCTCACCCTCAGATGGATTCCTTCATCCTTGGTGTCTACCTAAAAAGTTGAATCCCACGGGGTGAGACAATTGAATAAGTGTCCCAGCGAGAGTTATAACTCTCCGCCAGAAGCTTTGTTATTGCAACAAAAGGAATAACAATAAGCAATAGAACTTTACACAATCAACAGTAGGTTTAACTTAAGTAAAGCAACATTCTCTTAGACAATCATTTCAATTATAACTTAATTGAATATCAAGGCAGATATCAATAAGGAATATGAAGAACATGTATACTAGTTACTTAACTAAAACATTATAAACAATGTATCATCAATCATTGTTTCCTGTAGTTCAACCTAAGCAGTTATGCTACATGGCTGATTATGTTTTTCACACATTATTATGCCCTGAGGAGATGAGTTACACCTCTCATACTCCAATCGACCATTACGAAATCGCAATCGGTACCATACATAGGTCATTAGAAGAGCCGGATTCCTATGACCTCATCTTCCTCAGTCAGTGTGAGGATCAACATGCAGGACATCTCGCGTCTCTGCTATAATAGCTTTCCATGGTATTCTGGAAACTTTGCTATTAGAGTTATAGTGGCATTCTGTACTCTCTTCACCATCGAGGGATTTCTTGTTTATCTCACACTGATGCGGCATTAACAACATCATCGAGAGATTAATGATACATCATCTCGGCATAAACATATAATGAAGGATTGATGGATTAAAGGTACATCTTACATCAAATCCTACATTAGGACATAAGGATATTCGCATCCATAACCCCAACATACTCAAAAGTATGCTCTCTAGAAGTTCCCTTAGGAAAACCTATTTCACCATCATTTAACTTCTAATAATTATGGGTCTATGGCCAGGGCTCTACATGATATCATTATACTTGATTAATTAAGTACATTATGGCATTCTTTTAGCATCAGACATGTTTTCAAACATAAACAAATAAGACAATTTCTATAAAGAAAGAGTACTATTTGTATCAAGTTCACATCACATATTTATAACATTGGGATATCAATCCCTAACCATCTCATCCTTGTGATTCAGAAATATGGGTGTTCAAACCCTTAGATCATCAAAACACTTGTTACCAAGTGACATACTATCATCAAGTCATTTAACAACATGACCTTGATTGTAACAATATAGATACTTTTCATGACTATCACAGTCTATCAATCTCATATGTTACCTCTTAGTAGGAAACATAACATATCATTACTTTCAAAGCTTAAAGAAATGATTTTAATGAATGTGACATCATAACCCTTACCGAGTTACGATTACTTCTTAATAACAACCTGCATGACTAATAAAATTGATAACATGCACATTATATCAGTATCAGCATAATACAAGTTCCTTTCAATTTAATCATAGAACACCATGGTCGTGTTATCTTGCACGGTTGTGCTGCTGATAAATTAACATGACCGTGTTGCATCACCACGGTTGGTTTCTAGGGTTAGGGTTTTCCCCATTCCATTCAATTAGGGTCATTCAACCCTTATGACTTTCAAAGGTATAGTGATTACTCATTTTTAATTCAAGGATAGAGCTTCATGCTTAAAAGCATAACTCAAAATTAGGGTTTATTGTTCAATTCATCACAACACCCTAGATTAGGGTTTACTATTCACTTTATATGATATTACCCTGGAATTAGGGTTTACTATTCACATTACAATGAATTGAGGTCATACCATCATCATGTATAAAGCTTACTTTCATTAATGCCCTCAATTAAGTTAAGATTCATTAATCACCATGATTAGGGTTTCCATGATCTCATTATGAAGGATCATACCCTAACAAGTTGTATTCATACATGTTGGAAGTATATTACTTGATTCATATTCATATAGGGAGTCTTCTCTCTCCTCTACTATTAGATGATGTCTACATCACTCTTGATTAGGTTAAGTCAAATCAACCTTGATAACATAAGTCATGTCATCACCATTGTGGTCTTTAGGGTTTGCTTGATCAAGGAGTATTAGTCATACTATCACACCAAGGGTACTTTTGTAATGTTCATCATTGGTCATAACATGCATTAATCCACTAACTACTTGTCCCCTTAATCACTTTAGGTACCTTTAGGGTTTAAGTTAATCAACTACTTAACCATCTTAACCTTTAAGGCATCAAACGTTCTTGACCTTTTTGATCCTCAAATGGTTTTGCATTTTCAACCTCCAAACAGTTTTGAAACCGTTTGGGGTTGTTGACCGTTTGTTGACTTTTAAAACCGCATGGTAAAGTACACACTCAAGACTGTTTTCCCTAAGTGAGGTGAAGACCGTTTGGTCTTGTTGACCGTTTGGCCAACTTTGACTTTAAAACCGCATGGGCAAATTGATCTTGAAACCGCATGGCCACCAAACGGTTTGGGATCATTTGGTCCCAAATGGCCTTGAGACCATTTAGTCCCAAATGGTCTTGAGACCGTTTGGACTCAAACGGTCTTGAGACTGTTTCGACCCAAACGGTCTTGAGACCGTTTGGTCCAAACACCCTAAAAACCGCATGGACCAAAAAGTACTTCAATTGTTCCAATTGAGTTAGGGTTTTCTAATGTTGAACCCCTCAAACGTTCATGCAATGGTTAGCCACTCATCAATTGAGTAATTTAGGTCAACCCTCACTGATTTGACTCTCAATTGATCCTCAATTTGTCACCAATTAGGGTTTGTATTGATTGGATTAGGGTTTGGAATCGATCACCCTTCAACATGCATCAACATGAGCCTAATTGGCCTTGAGACCATTGAACCATCATTCAAATGGGTCATGACCTGACCCCAAATGGTCTTGGGATCGTTTGGACATCCTCCAAATGGTCTTGAGACCGTTTTCTCAAGTCAACACCAAAAACCAAGTCATTCCCTTAAGGGTTGAACCCAAAATTAGGTCACAAAATCAGCACTTTATCGATTGTCAACTTGTTATCATTGGACCCTCATTTGGTCAACCCCACTTAACCCTAGACCTCCAAACGGTCTTGGGTGATCACCAAACGGTCTTGAGACCGTTTGGGTGATCCCCAAACAGTTTTGAAACTGTTTGGGCCACTCAACCCAAACTTCAACATGATTGCATTATTGAAATCAGCAATAGACCCGATTAGGGTTTAGGTGAGTAAGGAGCCTTCAATAGGTGACTCTCTTAGAATTATATGATGATTTTTTGTGGGTGATTAGTTCATAATGTTTAAAACAGGTCTCCAAATGGTCAACACCTGGTCAACCCATCCAAACGGTCTTGGACCGGTTGCTCCCAAATGTTCATGTGAAACTGTTTGCTCTTCAAACAGTTTTGAAACTGTTTGCTTTCAAACAGTTTGCAAACCATTTGAACAAGACGTGGGAGACCGTTTGCTAAAGAAAGATTAGGATAAACTTTGGAAATAACGACATCTTCTTATACATCAAGAACATGGATTGTTCTTCACGGTTTTGCTAGCAAGAACACATAGAAGTTTCTAAAGAAGGAGATTTAAGCAACATTTTCATGAAAGGAAGATGCATAGACAAAACTTAAGGGTTAGAGTTATAAAACCCACCTTAGGATCTTATCTAGAGCTCAAATATTCATAGCTTTAATGGTTGTTTGAGCTCCACAGGTCGTCCAAGGTCCGTTCCTCAAGATTTGGATGGAGAAGATGGCTAGAAAGAAGAGTTGTGTAAGGAAAACTACTAAACAAACCTTGTTTGAGTGTTTCCTCCATGAATTCGAGCTAGGTGATGATCAAAGCTTACCTAAACCAGCTTGGTAGTCTTCCTATGCTCCGGAATTTCTCCTTAGTTAGTCAAATCAAGAAGATAAGGGAAGGAATGAAGGGAAACGATCCCTTGCTTTATGGAAAAAGAGTTACTTATATACTTTTGGTTATTTGCAAGGCAAGGAGAATTATTTCTTTTATTTCTCAAATAAATCCACCAAGCCCTTCTCCACTTCTTGGACACGTTTCTCCCTCCATATCGCATGCAAAACCCCTCTCTCAACCAAGGTTAAAGGAAAAAGGAACCAAACACCTTACTAAGTTGGATATATAAAAGGGTCATTTTGCCTAAAACTTGGTTATTTAAATATAAAGGTTATCTTTCTTATTTGATCATTCAAATGAGGTGCCCTCCTCATTTTCATTACTCTACTTTATGCAAAGAATCATGAAAGATACTCTAGATGGTATATTTTACATGTTGCACCCTAAGTTTTGGGTAAATTGCACTTTACACCAAAACTAGGTTTTAAAGCACAAGGATTGCTCTGCAAGCTATATCTTGGTGCTCAAGCTTGGAGAATCCATTCCACTATATCATATTCATTATCATGATGTATAATTATCATAGGAACATCTTAACATGTGTTATTTGCAATTTAACCCCTCTAATTGGGTAATTTTCACTTTAGTCCATACTTAACAAAACAAAATTACAACATTGTTCAAAAAGGACTGAAATGGAAATATATGCTCCTCAGAAGCTTTAATTACACATCAAAAGATAACCACAAGTATCTAATCACATATTTAAGCAAAACACCTAGGGTTAGTTCATAACCCAGGTCAGGGATGTTACATTACCACTCTTTGCTTGTGAAGTCATAATTGTTACAGACTTTCACTACCAACGTGAAATGGGCATGTAGGGTCATACACATAGGATTTAACTTGGAAGAGGAGTTCATCCATGAATGATGTTTAGATTGTTTACTAAATGTTTTTATTAGTCAATTAAACATTCAATCAATTGCCTTGACTCAGAATCACCAAGTTCAAGTGTTGGACTAATTGATTTGGGTGTCAGAGTGATTGACAACTGCAATGACATATTTCTACACAACCTAGACTGCCAACTGACTGGTTCAAACTATTGAACTGATAAACTCAGTGTCAATTGAGATGACCAGTTCAAGTGTTGAACTGATCAGTTTTGTTGGACCAAACAAGACAGTATGGGAAAGTTAGGTTGGTGAGAAAATATTTTCATTTCACTTGTACAATTCGATTGGGACAAGTATTGATCTATGGATTAATTGGAAATGGTAAGAGGAAAATCAATTGGTAACTGCCCTGGGAAGTGAAACAATAGGTTCATGAATGAACCAGTCAGTTCATATCCCCAAACAACCAGTTCATGAGATGAACCAATAGGTTTAGTCCCCAAACGATTAATTCTTTTGTGAAATGACAGGTTTACCTGCCGCAGTGTATCAATTCGTGGAAATTCTAGACCCTTCTACTCCCGCTTTAGTCCTGCATTGCTCGAGGCTGAGAACCCTGACCCTGACCCCTCCTATTTATAGAGGGGAACTGGGGGCTTCTCAAGAAGAACAGCTCAGACAACGCCAGTTGCTCTACAAAGTTTTCCTCTCTAGTTGTGAACCAGGAGAGACCAAGCAGGTGCTACCTGACTAGGGAGGCACAGCTAGGGAAAGACAATTGTAGGATGACAATTGGTGGCGGGAGAGCACGTCAGTGACTAGTACGCTGACAGTAGGGGATGAATCCTTCTAGTGTCCTATAGGACAGGACGACTGGAGTTCCAGGTGGTCTGTGTGGACTACTACAGAGGGGGGAGATTTTTGTCGCTCGGAGGACAGCCATCAATCCGTCAGTCTAGGTGCGACCAGGAGCTGTACAGACTTCGTCTAAGACCATAGGGGAAGACTATGCTCTCCATGAGGTTATGTCACTGAGCAACCCTTGGGACAAGGTATGCCTCTACAAACCATCCTTCCTATCATATAGATGTTGACTAGATCTCTTTGGATTCTGGGTTTGGGGAGAAAAGTTTTGTTTCCACTGCCATCTCTGCCTCCCCTAAAACCCAACATTTATCACTATGGGTCTCACTATCTCTAAAGTTCACCATGAATCTCGTCCTAACACTAGAGGACATTGTTTGTGAAAGAGCTTCATTCATATGCATATTTAACCTTATCTAAACATAGATTACCTTATATAAGACAAGCCAACATACTTTCATCATCAAGACTTAGCTCATAATTTCAATAATGGAATCAGACCTCATATACAACTCAAATCCTTATGAAGAAAATTATATCATAAGATGTTGAACTTAGATAAGATTATCCATGCTTATATAATTTATCATTTTATTGTGTACCTATTTGTCACATATCATGATAAGGCTCTAAAGATCCAATCTAGATCTACCCTCTTTTAGATTGATGTAACTCCCTTTAACTGAGATTGCATGACTACCTCCTATTATCCTGTGTGTAGGGACACATTTTCATATTTACTTACATATATATAAAGCATTATATAGTTTTTCTCCAATAAAATAGATGGCAGAGTAAACTTTTGAGTATAGAGATGATTGGAAACAAAACCAAATCAGAAAAATTGAGTGTCCCACACAGAGTAGATAGTCTAGTGACATGCCACCTAGTGAAATGGTGGGAACAAGGCGTAGACTATTGTATACCCTTGTCTAAAGCTAGTTCTTGATAATCTAGGTTCTAATCTTGATTCTAAGTTAATGTATTCCCTATAGAACAATCTACTAAGTTTCCAGGGTATTAAGTGAAATGTTAAATTATGTTTAATGTTTCATAGTGAGAAATTTTCAGGTGCAGCTAATGTTCATGATCCAATACCAACTATTACCTCCCCAGATTCTGACTACTCAAAACCCAATGGGGTTGAGAAGACAAAATTAGTGGCCAATCTTATCTGAGTGTGATGCGGAAGAAAAAACACATACATGAATAGACAACTATAATCTGTACACTATTGATAGTATAAACAATCAACATATACATATGACAATGTGTTTTATTAGACTTACATTTACATATTGAAAAGAAAAATTACACAGTTTGAACACGTATGCTAACTAGGATCTTACATGATAGGTACAACATGTACATTACTCACTTCTTGTCTTTTCTCCCATGCTAACCCTAAATTGAAAACATATATGAAACATTAGACCAATACACAAGGTGTTGTGACATGGGAAAAAAGATACAAATATTATGATTTTCATAACTTGAAAAGGATTTGCAGAAAGAAAAAAAATCATTGAAAACATTACTTTCATAAGCAAAATATGTCGATTGTATTAATATGCCTAGATGTTTTGCATTATGAAGGTGGACTAGTACCAAAAGATATATGTTGGGCTCAACCTCATGTACCAAGTACTCTAGAGAACTACACAGACACATTTTTTTTGGGAGGTGGACTAGTCAACATTAATCTGTTCCCTCATAAGGGGGATAATGAACACCTTAATAACTATAAAATATCTACTCATAATGTATGTTTTTAAGTGAAAAAAAACTAAGTACTTAGGGTAATACTACATCCAATATTTGAAAATAAAAGTGAATACATAGATATTATGATTCCAATAAGAAAACCATAGTCATATAATTAAACAAAACCCACATACCTGAGTTCAAAGATTCTTAACATATATGTGATCATCTATATAGTTGGTCAACACATGATTGATAACAATTAATCATAAATAATATAGAATCATAATTATTCTTTGTATTTTAGGTCCAATTTATGGTTTAGTCACACCTAGGGTTAATTTGATTTTAGGATCGTGTCTGGTATTTTTTATTGAAGTAGAGGTTGTGATATAGGTATGCTTAGATTTTTGTAACTTTTGATGTGTCATCTATTTTCTAGAATTAATGTGAGGTTAATAACATCTTATTAGTTATTAATTAGGAAAAACTTAATAATTTGTTATAATAAACAAATAAGAGTCCATATTTAGCTTCTAAATGATATTAGGATTCAGAACTATTCTCATCATATTTAATATACAATGTTTTCTAATTATCATACTAAGAAAACCCTAAAAAGGAGCATGATCCTCTAAATTACAAGTAGTTGTTTAATGTTCCCCACAATCTTGATCTAGGACTCCAATAATTAATGGGACAATTTTCTAAGTTAGTAGGTGTTTTTGGGGTATTTATTGAATGTGGGAGCTATTTTCCATAGATTTTCTAATACATAGATATATTCTAGAAATATTTAATGATTTACCTATATGGGATTTGTTTGGGCCATTGATATCATCTTAGGGATTGCCTTGATGCTTGCCATATAGACATTAGAGTGGGGCATGACTCAGTGTATTGGTCTATCCTAGGCCAGGCAATCAAGAAGGCGTTAGGGAACTCTATTGTGCTACTGAGTGGGAAAAAGGGAACACATGGGGATCTATGTCCCTCACATATTGTTTGTGGGGGAAGGAAGTATTATGGGTAACCACTAATGCAACAAAGCTCCCTGGATATTTGGAGTGGTGAAAGGCCTCCAAATGATTATAGAGCTAACTTAGAGGAAGAGACATATGCACTCTAGAAGCCATATTTCCCATTTGAACTCTCTAAAAGATTCATTAGGCCTCTACAGACATTATGGAGGCTATGGATGGATATGAGATATATCCAATCTAGAGTAACTCATCTGTGTAATTTTCCCAGACTTTGGGACTCTATCCATTAGCTAGGCGCCATGGGTAACTGCTCTCATCAGATTCTAAGTTAAAGCACACCTTCATTTGGTGATAATGGTGGTTTTTCCACTCCCCACCCATTTACTTTGTCTTTCATGGCCTCTCTCATCTTTATTTTGTCAGTATAAGATGTAGTGGAGAAGAGCATAAGGAAGAGGGGTAAACTAGTCTATAAAAGATGCCTCACATAGAAAAGGGGTGGATTGTTTGAGAGGTCTTATGATTTTAGATCTACCATAGTACTTGCAACCTCATTTGTCTCATCATTCCATGAGGATCAGTGGGATGATATGAGGCCAAGTTAGGCTAGTGGCCTACCCCATTTGGATTAGGAAGATAAACCATAGGTCGCATGATTATATCCTATGATAATAGCTTCTATGATACAGTTCTATCCCACTAATATAGAGCATCTTGAAGTCATGAAGGTTGCGTGACATGTCATTTCCATGGTTTGTAATATATATCAGTATCCATAGTCCTTGATGCAAAATTTATCATTTACTTGCAATATTAAAACCTAAATAACTTGCTCTAGGAGCATCACCTCTTCGTCAAATTTTAACCAGAGGTTTACCATCATTCAAGATACCTAATACCAAAGTATGACAAAAATACAATTTTTATCCTAGATGATATGAGTACTTTATAAAGTCTCATCTATAGGCAAGATAAATTCCCAATAAAACTCAAATGACTTGGACTATTACCAAAATTATCGAACTAACTTTATTTCACCAAAACACACTTCAAAGTCCATCCTTAGTCCATTTTGACTCATATATATCACTGATTGAATACTTAACTTCACAATTACTGACGTTTTTGTTATTAATTGATATTGATAAATTGTGGGAGAAACTAATATTCCTCGAATAGTTATCTTATATGAGACCTTAAACCATACTTTAGCATCATAAGAATCCATAATTGAGTTTCCGTTACTTGATTATGTTCAAATATCATAGAATGTCTAAGGTCCTTAAATATCATATTGGGTATCAAAATACTAAAATCAAAATCATCAAAGTATCAGCACATGTTTGTCATAGAAATTGGATGCCAATATTCTTCATTGATTTGTAGGAATTTTTTTGCTTGACTATGTCAAGTGCCTTATATGAACTCAATTGAGATGCAATTAAATTCTTGTGAGTGTGATAATATGAGAACGGCTTAGAATCTTCCAATGATGTTGAGAGGGATGAAGACTATGGCTATTGTGGTAGTGTTTTCTTTGATGAGGAATTACACCAATTCATAAAGAATTCATTTGGTTCATCTACTCATCTTCTTCAATAATTATTTGATTAGTATTCTACATCAGATGCAATGGTGTGTAAAAGATTGACTTATATCCCTGAGAAGACTCTTATAGATGACTCTCATAGATGAGAGTTACCATTGTCTTGCCACTTTCTGACCTTAATTGCACCCATGCTTTGCGGGAGGGTCAAGTTGGAGTGGGGGAGATCTAAATAATTCTCCTTGCTCTTCTTTCTCTTCCTTATGAGCAAGAGATAATCCTTCATATCTTCAAGAGTGTCAAAGAGGCCTCCCCAGTTGCTTGTCTTTGTGGTGAGAGAAAGGACCAAGAAACAACTAGATTGGGATGTTGAATGAGATTAAATGGCCAACTGATTGAGTGAGTTGATTGAATCGAAATACAAGTGGATCTTTTAGGGAAATGAGTCAAATAATTAGTTACATATTAGGAGGTTGCTAATATGGAAAGGAAATCAAGTGGAAGGAGAGATGGTCAACTTGAGTGGCAATTGAGGGTGTGGAGCATTATTTGAGACTACTGACTAGTGGTGAGCCAGTCCATCATTGATGCATTATTGAGATGATTGACCGGAGTATCAAAGTGGTTAATTATTGGATATAATCTAATTGATTGACTCATTCGAGTTGATAGACTAGATCTATAACAATGATGTGGGTAGGGCCATTGAATTGTGTTAGGGTTGCGGAAGGAGCTCAATTTGTGGTGATGGAAGCTATTTAGGTAGGAGGTAACTAATGACGGAGTTGGTAGTTGAAGGATTGGGTGGAGTTGGTTGTTTGAGGTGTAGATCTTGACTCTAGCATTAGACTAATTAGGGATAAAGGGAAAGAAGGAGTTTTATATGGATGTGTAGTTACAAGGTGGTGAGTCAAGCAATTATTGTTGGGAAATATGGCATTAGTGGGCACTGGAAACAAAATAATTTCCATATTCCCCATAACCAGAGGATTGCGTCAACAACTACAAAATGGAAGGGAAGGTGAAAGAGATATTCATGGTTGTAGAGCAAGTCCAGTGATGATTCTTATAGAGTTGTTCTTCTTTCTTAAGTAGTACATGGAATATAGTCGGCAGAGGCCTCTTTGTGTAGCACCATGGATGGCAGTTGACAAAATCCTCCTACCATAGGGGAAATAGCCTCCACACCTCTATGTAGTCTACATTGACCAGTGGGAACTCATCGTTGCTCTTCTAGAGCTGGCAAGAAGGAGTTGCCCCTTCATGTTGTCAATGTTCTAGCATCGACTTCTCTCCCGGTGTCTATCTCTTCCTTTTATAGTAAGATGTCTATGGCTCTCATGTTACCAAAATTGTGAGATGAGGAATCTTGTCATACAAGAGTGTTGAGAGCCTTGGAAACCACCTCCCCTTTACATAGGAGTGGATGGTATAGGGTTTTCACAGACCCTAGGAATATGAAAGGTTAGTTCTCATGGTTTGACAGCTAATATGGATCACTAGTCAATCGACTAGACTCTGAGTCAGTGGAATGGAATATCCATTTGGTTGATTGGCTTGCTTTCCTAATCACAAACCTATTGGCTTTTAATGTTATGGTTAATGCGCATCATTACATCAGCAACAATTGCTTGAGTCAATCCTACAAGTCATCTAGTCTGTTGACTGGAGTACCAAGTCAATCGATTGGACACTCCAATCGATTGAGCAGACAGTCCAATCAGCCAATTGACATACACTGTTGTTTAAGTTGATTACCCAAACACTTCAGTAACCAATTTAAACCTTATACATGAGAAAACTCCAATTCTAAGTTCATCCTATGGGTGTGACCCTATAGGTCCCAACTTACATTGGCACTGAATGTCTATAACAGATCATGACATCACAAGCAATGAGCGATATCTAGAAACACATAGTTGGAGAACAAATTCAACCTACATATGTGATTAGTTTTATCATGATATATAGATACTTTGTCTCTAATATCCAGATTGAATAAAAGGCATGGAATTGTCATCCTCTTAACATTCAGTCCATGTTCCTTGCACTAGAGTAGACTGTATCATATGCAAGTGAGTTCACACATCACATATTGAGTCACATGAGTATGAACATATGTTTCTCAGTGTTTATTATAAAGTGGCTAGGATATCAACTCCAGTATGAGGGACAAATCCCATCTACATCACTCACATTCGATCCAATGTGTCACAATGTACCCGAGAACCACCATTTTGGTAACTCTTCTTCAAGGTCATGTTGTATGGTGTCAATGTTCATTGAACAACATGTGATGAGTTTGATGACTTCTAAGGACCACAATCACCACTATCACTTTGAGAGCTAATTTTGACTACCATTACATAGTTTGCATGTATCACTCAAGGTGGATCTATCTGGTATAGTGTTCTTTAACAATGTACCTATGTGTTTGGCTTGATGTCATATAACATGACTAATGAGATTTTGTCATCAACCAACATACATTCTAGTCTTACATATTATTTTTATCTATTTTTATTCCATAATAACATCTAATAGGGGTGTAGAAGGAATGTATATATTTTTATCGTACATATGATCTCATTGTTCATATCCTCAACCTGAAGACATGTGTCATCAAGTAACATCATTCTTTAGACATCAACCATTATTCTGTCATCATCTCATGATTGAGACAAACAAAATAGATTGATTCACCTTTATCATTATCAAATCAATTACATGATGCCCCAGTATAATCATCATATGATTGGCTCTCTGGGCATATATACCCACAGACTTCCACTATCATGTAGATCCAATCACCCACAAATCTTATTTGAAGTGGTCTTAACTTGATCATCATGCTTTTCTTCTACAAGTGACTCTATCATGGTGTTAGCAACAAGTGCTTCTAGTTAGTACATTGCAGATTTTCACGTGTCCTCATTATACAATCTCTTGTATGAGATGGAAATGTCGTAGTATGCTATGTGGGTTCCTTATCTTATAAAATAGATGCATTTTTGTCACGGTATTTCTACTATGTCATAAATGGTTGAAACCTCCTAAGTTCATCAAATGAACTTCTCGGTCCATACAGTATCCTCTATTGTGTTCAAAATAGCATGGTACTCGACTTCTATTGTATAATCATCAATTGTCTCTTTCTTAGAACTTTTTAGCTTATAATTTTATTTATTAAGGTCAAACATAAACTCGGATTGTGACTATTAATCTTCTTTTGTTAGTTTGAAAGCTTGCATTGATGTAACCCTTTACATCGAACTCTTCCCATCACCATAAACAATTAACTGATCATTAGTGCTTGTCAAGTACTTAAGGATGTTCTTTATGGTAGTCATGTGACCTTCACTGTGATTTGACTAATATATGCTTGTCATGTCCAAAACATATGAGACAAAAGGATGAGTACATAACATTGCATACACGATAGATCCAATAGTGGATTCATATGGATTCTTACTCATGTGCTCCCATTCTTCACAATAATTGAAATACTAGGCTCTAAAGAGATTAATTCCATGAGACATGGACAAATTCCCTCTTATTGAGTCATGTATGTTGAACCTCTTCAGCACCTTGTCAATGTATGTACTCTGGTTTAGGAAAAGAATGTTTCTAGGTCTATCTCTATAGATATTAATTCCTAATGCATAGGATGCTTTGACTAAATCCTTCGTAGAGAATGTATCTCTAGCCAGATTTATATCATTTTAGGGTAGGGATGCCATTCCCCATCAATATGTATTACATAATTCTGCTCCCACTAACCTTATGAAAAACACAGGTTTTATCTTGATCCTTACTAAAGTCAAACTCTTTCAATACTTCATCAAATGGAAGATTCCATCTCTAAGATGCTTTCTTTAATCCATAGATTGACCCTTTGTAGCCAAACTACAATGGCAAGCATGATCCTGATGAGTTCAACCATAAAAATTGGTGAAAAGGTTTTCATCATGTTCAACACCTTGAACTTGTTTGAAACCCTTCGCAACCAATCGGCCATCCATGTTGCTATTCTTATTGAAGAGCCACTTGCACCCTTTGGGTTTTACCCCTTTAGGTGGATCCACCAACGTCAATACCTTGTTGGTTACATGGAGTCCATCTTAGATCTCACTGCCTCAAGCCATTTCTCAAATTTTGGTCCCTCTATATCTTCTAGGTATGTTTTTGGCTCATCTTTATGACCAACACATCGCCTTCTTAAGTCACAAGATATCCAAAACTTTCAGGTTTAAGGAGTGTCCAACTAGATCTACGAGGTTCATATGTTTCATGAAGAACTTGAGTTTCTAGAATAGTTTGTGATACTCCTAATTCCTATTGTACCTTTATAGGTTCAATGTTTTCATGTTAGCCTTGAATTTTTCAAGTTCTAATTTTCTCCCAGTGATTTCTTAAGGAATAAATTTCCTTTTTAGGAATATAGTTATCATGGAAACAAACATTGTGTTGTTGAATGGAATATAAAAGTAGTGTCTTTTGGTTTCCCTAGGATATCCAAAACCACACTTATCTTATTGGGGACCAAGATTTTTAAGAATGGTTTTCTTTCATAAGCTCTACATCCTCAAATCTTCATAAAGTACATGTTGGGGTGCTTCCCAATCCATATCTCATATGGTGTCTTATGAACTAAATTAGATGGTATGCAGTTTAGTGTGAACCGTGTGCCCAAAAGGAAGTTTGGAGTATCAGCTAACTTTATTGATGATCGCAACAGACTATGATTCATTCTTTATGGTACATCATTATGTTTCAATTGGAGTCTATTATGATATGATACCAAGGTCTTGCACAAGGTCCTCAAACTCTTGGTTCAAGTACTCTCCACATCGATCAAATTGAAGTCTTCTAATGCTTTTACCAAGTTGGTTTTGTCTTCATTCATAAACTCCTTGAATTTTCCAAGGGACGCTGACTTGTGTTTCATTAAATACACATAACCATATATACTATTATCATAAGTAAATGTGATGAAGTACTAGTAACCACCTCTATCATTTGTTCTAAAAGGTACACATACATTAGTATGTACGAGTCCCAGTAGATCACTCACTCTTTCACTATTTCCAACAAAAGGAGCTTATGTCATCTTGCCCAACAAACAAGACATTCACAATTATATTGGTTCAATAAAAAAAGAGTCTAGATAATCATATTTATGGAGTCTAGGAATGTGTTCCTTTTTTTGTGCCCTAGATGACAATGCTTAAGGTATATTTTATTTGAGTCATGGAGTCTTTAAGTATTTACATTATACATACTTGTCTATAGAATTACTGAGTGTAAACTATGACACATTGGTGCACTTACATAAAATATCTTATCTGTAAAATAGAACATCAATGATTCATTCTATAAAATTCAAATCCACTCATGTAAAAAAAAGATATAGAAAAGATGTTTCTACTAATGGCAGGTACATAATAGCAATTCCTAATTCTATTACATGCCTGATGTGATAAGATAAATTACATGTTCCAACTATATGCAATTCCACCTTCACTTGCTTACTTCTTTTTGAACCATGCACATCATTGTATGTCTGAGATCCTCATTTGGTATCAAATACCAAAATGATGAAGTAAATATATTGAACTCAACAACATATATATTGAAAGTGGAGAACTCTATATCTTGCTTCTTCTTACTAAGTTCCTCTACATAAAGAGGATAGTTCCTTTTCTAGTGTCCAGGCTAGTGACGGTGGTGGCATTTCCCTTCTGTATTCACTCCTCCCTTTTCTTTAAGTGCAGAAGACTTAGGTTTTAAGATGGCTTTAGAACTCTTATTTGCCTTACCTTTTCCCTTGGACTTTCACTTTCCTCTGTTGATTATCATCACAGATCAAGGATTATCCTACTTCATTTGTGCTTAAGAAGTTCTCAACATGCCAAGAAACTCAGTAAGTGTTTGTTAAAATTGTTCATGTTGTAGTTCATGACAAATTAATTATATGATTTAGGCAACAATTTCATAATCACATCTGTTGTAAGGACCCTGACTTGGGTTTTGGACTAACCCTATTTGTTTTGGGTTGATTAAGTGCTTAGAACATTAATCTAATCATTTGATATGTTTATAGAGCTTGTGGAGAGCTTAAGTATCCATCTTGAGCTTATTTGGATGATGTTTTTGCTTAATGTACTTATTTTGGGTCAAATTGCAATTTACTCAATTTTAGGGGTGATCTTGCAATTTTTCACATGTAGAGTGTGCCCTTAGTACCTTGGAAACTTTAGATAGAGAATGATGCATAGTGGTGCCTTTTATGGACCTTGGTTGATGAGGTGGCATCATGTAGTGATGCTAGGGTTTTCTAGGGTTTGCTTGAGGTTGACCTTGGTGCACATGTTAGAGTATGGTGACCTAGGTGTTCTTTGGATGTTTCTCGATCAAGACACTTTCCTTGTGTGTAATGATCTTGACCTAGATGGACTTGGTTGTATTTGGTCGAGATAGTTTGTCTTTCTGTTGGGTGTCTCGACCTAGTTTGTTGAGGGATCTTGTATCTCGACCAAGACACTTGTGTGGTGTTTGTCTCGGCCATCCTTGAGTGTATCGACTATGACCTAGATGTTGGGGACCCTTAGTGTTCGAGACCCAATATAGCTTGTATCACCACCTAATGCATGTGTGTTTTAAGTGGTTGTAGGTGTGTTTCTTGGATGGATGAGTGTCCCTTAGTTCCTTTAGGTGTTGACACCTCATCTCCGCCCTACTTCCCTACTCCTCAAGTATATAAACCCTCTTCCCTTATTGCAAGTGAACCTTTCGGCCCTCCTTCTTCCTCCCTCACTTTAGTTCATCCATGGAGCTTGGTGGCATAAAGAAGGGTAGATCCTTGGAGCTTTGGTGATCATATCCCTTGAATGTGGTGATCCTTGCTCATCTTAAACCTTGGTAAGTGTTTCCCTTTCTTTGATGGTGTTTCCTTGGAAATCCTACCCTATCATCTTCTCTTTTCTTGGCCTTAATCCATGTATCCTCCATGATGTTCGTTCTTTAGAAGTGAACCCCTCATCATAAGGGTCATAGGTCGTATTTTGATAAGGTGGACCCAAGTGTGAGGAAGTCTTCTCTATTTTCTCCCTTCTCCCTTTGGTTCGACCTAGGGTTTCTTTTCCCTTTTCTTGAGCAATCTCTAACCTTGGTGTCTTTTCCTTCTTCTTGAGGTGATCTTATGGCCAAAATTGAAACCTTTGGTGTAGCTTCTTCTCTCTTGGTGATCGTGTGATTAGATCTTGTGATTCTTGGTATTGATCTTCTTTAAGGCGGGTTTTATAGCTCTCTACTCCTCTATATCATTATCACTCTTAATCTAATTTTCATATTGTTTTTTCTCATTATAAAAGATGCCCTTAATATGTTAGTAAACTATATCATGATTTAGAGTTTAAGTGATGATGATTATCATGCTTGATATTTTTAATCCAAAACCCTAATGTGAGGGACCCTATATTGGAGATAGTTTTCTCTTTGTGTAATATACGATTTTAACCTTTGAGTATGACATTAATGAGTTAGGTGATATATCTTAGTTTGATGTTTATATATCTTGTAGTGTTCTCATAAACATTACTCTCCTTCTTATACCATGATCTCTATGTTCACTTTTTCTTGGTGGCTTGAGAGGATGGTGTTACATGCAGCTTGAACTTTAGTTTTATCACCATGATCTAAATCCTAATTTTCATGTCCTTCATTGGAAGTTTTAAGTGTTATCTCTCTTATCTTGAGGTTTAGTTTTCTCTTTCTAAGGTGGTTTTTCTAGATGATTTCCATGATGCTCATTTTTTAGGGTTTGATGATCTTGGACCATGAGCTCTGATCTTGATGACATTTTGTGTCTCTGTTGTTTGGTTCTGTTTTGGTAAGACATTAAGTTTTCTTGTGTTTTAAGTCAAGATGGATGTGTACCCTTGTGTTTGAGGTTGAGACATGTTTAGTTTTGGTCAATATATGCTTTTTGATGTCCTTGAGTCATGGTGTTGCATTGGTCTATAATCAGGACGTTGCTTATGTTGTTGGGATGTTTGGTATCTTCCCGTGGGTTTCCACATCTTTTAGGTGGACGTGCATGCTGGGATAGAGCTTGTGTTTCTGAGACAGACATCATGTGGTGTTGTAGACGTTAGATCATGGCTATGTAGCTAATGTCTAGAAATAGAGTCCTATGTGTTGTCCTTATACACTCAGGTTCTTGGGGGTGTTTTATAGACAGTGTATAGCATATTGATTTTTGCACATATAAGATGATGGTTCATATGTGATTTTTGTATGTGAATAGGTTATCACACATAACATGTTATGGCTAGATATCTAGTGAATCATGTCATGTAAAGAGTTTTTATATGAATGAAATACAGTGGCTCTACTTTATGGCTTTAGACATGATGAGTTCAATTTGATGCATAGTTATGAAATCGGTTTTAATGACCCTCTTTTTTGGTAATGCTATTGTTAGTGTTAATCTCGCACTTGGTTTTTGAGTAATCTTGCTTTGTGTGGAAAGGGTGTCACATTTGGTGGTATGTGAGCTCTAGGTTCACTGAGTCTACAACGACACTAGGACTAGGATTAGGATCGTGTCTAAGTTAATAACATGACATAAAACATGGTGCATACTACCTGATCTCAGTACTTGAGTGCCCTGGCCAGGTATTCATATATTGAAGAAAAGGTGAGTATGAAACTCTTAGGTTGCTTTCTTGATTACTCTGATCAAGTAGTCATTTTGAAATAACTAAAACCAAAAGAGCATAATTAAACATGAACCATGGTAATAATTCCTTTATCTTGCTCTAAAGAAGGACAATATAGCATAACCTATCAGAATTTGAATGAGTAATAATCGTAAGAGAATAATATGATACTATAAAATATGAATTTGAACATAAAATAAGCTATAAGAGATCTTTGAACTAATGATTCCAAGAAAATTCTAATATGAAAGACAGATAAATCTGTGCTAATGATGCAAAATAGGGTGAAAAATCCATATATGCTGGAAAGAATAACTGATATAAGTATGATAAAAGGTGACAAATGAAAATAACGATGAACTAATATAGTGGAATATGAGAAAACCTCAGGTCAACCTATGAGAATAAGGAAGTACTAAATACAAACCTTCATTTCATACCAAAAGGTTAACGAGATATGACCTCTTCTTAATGAAAGAAATATGAAATATGATGGTCTACCTCTTGATGGGGGTGGAAAACTTGATAAAACAAGAAAAAATACATGAAAATGATGAACAATTACCAAAAAAAAGTGATGAGATGCTTTAAGTTTAATAAGTCATGTGCTAATAGCAAGGAAGCCAAGGTGAAAAAGGTAACATGACACATAAGAAGTTGTAAATCTATATTATAACGTAGAAATTTTGTAACCCCTTCCTTATTAGTTAGACTGTTGATACAATCACCAGTAAGATTGATGTTGAGTTAACAGATAAGAGTAGCACAGAAAAAGTGTGGTGGTCCCTTAACCCACAGGTCATGTGATGTCATCGTGGTGTAGAGGAAGTCACATGAGATCTTGAGGAAGGGACGTGTAGGGTGTACCTGTCTCTTTTCACTTGGGATTTCACCTGTGAAATCCCTATTATGGGTTTATGGCTTGTAAGGCCCTAAACTTGGGTTTTGGACTACCATGTTTGTTTTGGCTTGATTAAGTGTTGAGAACCTTAATCTAATCCTTTGATATGATTATAGATCTTTTTGAGAGCTTAAGTATCCATCTTGAGCTTGTTTGGATGATGTTTGTGCTTACTGTGCTTATTTTGGGTTAAATTGCATTTTACCCAAGTTGACGTGTGATCTTGCAATTTGTCACATGTAGTGTCACACCCCAATCTCACACTAACCACTAATCACGAGATTAGGGCGCGACGGAGGAATTATCACATAAACAAATCACTGAGAATTTTTTTTTCTTTTTAAAACCTCGTAATGATATCCGGATTATTGCTGTAAACTAAAACATAATAAACTATTGCGGAAGCATTTCAATTAAACTGGCTAGAGAACATAAACAGAGTTTACAACATGTAACATTGTTTAACAGAAAGTAAGCATAACGGTTAATTTACATCTTTATACACATTCTCCATACATATTCTCTCTCACCCACACCATGTCCCAAGGATCGAGGGGAAAGGATTAAGAGACCTCTATCTAGACTAACTACATATACCTTCTACAGACTAAGCGTTAGGATGAAAAGATTCTTCCGGTTCCTGATGCTGATGTTGACCTGAAAATGTTTGAGTAGAGGGATGAGCCTACTCGCTCAGTGAATAGTATTTCACTTAGCCATCATCGGATAACTCCATATTTTACATTTAACAGGAAAAAGTGAATAAAATAACAAACTGAGCAGTTCTAATTAAACAGTGCAATTATCGCAGAAAAGTATACTGAACATTTAAAGAACAAGTATTATAAATTCTAAATCTGAACATACACAAGTTTCATATTAATCTACCTTAATTCTAAGTGATCATCTTTTAACTTATGCCCTGATCATATGCAGTGTACTCTGCATATAAAGTCTCGTAGCGAACTACGAACCCACCGTACAAGACTTAGCGACACACCCGAGAAATGCTAAGTCTGACTGACGTCCTGGTCTGCGTCAGGACTCTCAGGCTCTCTGGCCTACAGGCTCTCCGGCCTCACTGCACTACTCCGAGTGATCTAGACTCCTCCTCTAACCTAAGCACACAGGCGGAGAGTCTACACTGGGTTACCACCGTGACACACGCACAGATTATTGTTGAATAACCCCTATTTACTTCCAGTGCCACCTTGACACACGCACAGATTATTGTTGAACAATGCCTCTCTGTCCTCGTGCCACCGTGACACACGCACGGATTATTGTTGAACACGAGCCACTGACCATCTAGACACACACTAGGTAGGTCATTTCACCCCTAAGGCACAAACCTCTCAAAGGGGTTCTACGGTGTCAGGGCATCTAAGTCTAACTCATTTTATTATAACAAGAAAACTCTTATAACATTGTGTCTCTCTCTCACATATTTGACTACTGGAATATACTGTAATTCTGCAATTCACTAGCTGAAACTAGAAGTTCAACTTTCATAACATTTCTATATATAGTGCAACAACTATTCTCTTATATCACAATAACTCATAACTCAGCTATGCTTTCATGCAAACATATTCGTTCACTGTAAATAGATTTCATATATATTCCATGTCCCTATACTGATTTCATATTACTGAACATTCAAATATACTGTATTGAAAGGAATACTCAACCTAAAATACTTTATCACATTTAATCGCATCTTACTGAAATTACACGTAAGGCATGCACATTTATATTACTAATCATTTCATTTCATTTGAACTATGCAAATTAAAAGACTAAGGATGCTAACTATGCTCGGCATCCGGGTAATCTCTATTACCCACATATACACATAAACATCATTTTCATATATGCAATATCTACAATTAAACGAGTTAAACCTTGATAATTAAGTGAGATAATACTCACCCACTTCGGTGTGTTCGTATACACCGAAAACGTCCACAAACATGCCTAATTCTGCTTTTCTGCAACTTTGCACCCCGTGCAACTGGTTTGCACCCCGTGCAATATGGGCAGAAACACTTATGTTCTGTTTTTCTGCAACTTTGCACCCCGTGCAACTGATCTGCATGCCGTGCAAACTGGCCGACTTTCTGTCCTATTTTCTGTAACTTTACACGCCGTGCAACCTGTGCAGAAACGGAAATCCCCTGTTGCAATGGAACAGTACCATGCACTCATTGAAGATGAACTCGATTAAAGCCTAATCAAGGACTAGGGTTGTTGGTTTGTTGTCTGGACCTTAAGGACGAACCCAAAGCATCATTTCAGGTGTTAGCTGTGCCCATAGCTGCTCCCTGCTCCTTCTTGGCACAGCTTGCAGCTACTGCTCTGGTTGGGGGCGGCATCTCTACTGCTTGGGCGTCGTTAGGTCTTGGAATAGGGAAAGGAAAGAGAAGGAGTAGAGGAAGTGGGCGACCTTCTCCATGGAGCCTTGGGCCCCCATACACCCCGCCCGAGCTTCCTTTGCTGCTGCCGATTGGGCGCAGGTGCAGGTTCTATATGGGCACTGCCCGACCTGATGAGGTGTTGACGAGGTGAAGGAGAAGATAGATGGAGGAAGGAGTTGGTAGAGGAGCAAGACGCCACGGAATCGGCCCATCCTTAGCCCTGAACGGCCACCATCCGGCACCACTGCTCGCCTGCTGGTCGGCCTACTGCTGGCCGCAGCTCTGCTATGCAGGTCGACGCTGCTAGGGCGGGAAAAAGAAAAAGCAAGGAGGAGGGTGGACGGAGGTGAAGAGCTGCTATAGTCAAGCTTCCAAGCCCAAACGGCCACACACCCACCTCTGCCCTAGCTACAGGTCGATCGACCTGGTCGAGCGCCGCTTGCGGCTGCTCCGGATCTATTTGATCGGGAAGGAGATGAGAAAGAATAATGTTGCCGACCCACTTAAAGGGGTAAAGATCAAATTAAAAATGGAAAATTTGCAAAATCAGCCCAAAAGACATAAAAACGTCATATCTAGACCATCAGATGCCCGATTTGGATGATTTCTCTCCCAAATTTTCAAGCACGGAATTCTCTACAACCTCGAAGCGAGAAAACATGCTAATTGGACTGTCTCACCTGATCAAAGCACTAAATGCATCAGTGAGTACTTAATCCAACTTAATTAACCTAACGATCGTCATTGCTATTATCATTAATTGCCTCAGGTGATTCAATCTCAGCTATTGATTCACATATTAGATTATCTTGATTATCCTTGATGTTTAACAAGATACTCAACACTAAACAAGGTGTTTCACGCTAATTGAGGTATTTACTGGCTAACCTCAATGTGGGTCATAACATGTAGAGTGTGCCCTTGGTACCTTGGCATCATTACAGAGATAATGATGTGTAGTGATGCCTTGAATGGACCTTGGTTGATGAGGCGGCATCATGTAGTGATGCTAGGGTTTTCTAGGGTTCGCTTGAGGTTGACCTCGATGCATATGTTGGAGTGTCATGTGTTGGTATGTATGCCCTAAGAGCCAATCATGGTATGATTGGTGGGACACATTAAGATTGATTTGATAAGCATCAAAGGCAAGCTTCCAATTCATTCTGGTTTAGTCATATGAGATAATGATAGAACAGATTGAATGTCTAGAGAATGATAGAACTCAATGATGTATGCTTTCAAGTTGAGGACCTGAGCGATGAGATCATACGGATGCTAAGAGTTTGTAAATTCTTATTATGTCCCTAGTCAGATGTCATTGTGGAAGGTATATAGACAACAATGACACACAAGACTAGATTGTGGTGTTGGTTGATGACAGAATCTCGTTAGTCATGATATGGAGATATCAAACCAAACACATAGGTACTTGTTAGAGAACAAGTGTACCAGACAGACCCACCGTGAGTTTGACACATGGAACCATGACATGGTAGTCACAATCAGTTCTCACAGTGATGGTGGTGAGTGTGATTCTTTGACCTAAAATCACTACACTCAACACATGTCGTTGGGTACACTTTGACATCATCAAACGCAGTCCTGAAACATGTGTTGTTATAAAGGTGATGATTGGGTGTCTTTGACACATGGGTCTTTTGAGGGGTGAGTGATAGATATGGGATTTGTCCCTCCTGAGGGAGTTTGATATCCATGGCCACTTGATGAGTAGGATTGAGATAGGTGTGCGCACACATGTGTGAATCAGTATGTGATATTGATGGCATACATATCTCCTCCAATCTACTATGAGATCAAGAAAGTGAATGAACATTGACAGGATGACTGTTCAATGCCTTGAGTTCATTTGGGATATCAGTGACAAAGGAATTATACATTCACTATAACACCATTCACGGATTGTAGGATTGAAATTTGTTCTCCAACATTCTATTTCACTTGGGTAGCACTGATGTGTGACTAGGCACCGCTCTTTGCTTGTGAAGTCATAAGTATTATGGACTTTCACTGCCAACGTGAAATGGGCATGCAGGGTCACACACATAGGATTTAACCTGGAAGAGGAGTTTATCAACAAATGATGTTTAGATTGATTACTAAAGGAGTTTTGTAGTTAAATTAAACACTCAATCAATTGGAAGCTCAATATCATAGTGTTCAAGGTGTTGGACCGATTGATTAGAGTATCAGATTGATTGAAACTACAATTGACTGATTTTGCACAGTCTGCACTCCCAACTGATCGGCTCATGTGATGAACCGATCGGCTCATCTTGGTGAACCCATCGGCTCATGAGATGAACTGATCGACTCAGGACAGGCTGAACCGACCGGTTCAAGGGTTGAACCGATCAGCTCAACTGGTCAAAAGGAGCAAGTTGGGAAAGTCAGGTTGGTGAGAAATTTTTCTTCATTTCACTTGTCCAATTTGATTGGAACAAGGATTGGTATTTGGATCAATTAGAAACAAAAGAGGAAAAGTCAATCGGGAACTGACCAGGGCAGTGAACTGATCGGCTCAGGTGCCTCAACTGATCGGTTCAGGTGTGAACTGATCGGCTCAGGTTCCCAACTGACCGTTTCATGCTTGAAACGATTGGTTTAGTTAACGCAGTTGGTTGTTTTATAGAAAATCTCAAACCCTTCTACTCCTACTATAATCCTACATTGCCCGGGGTAGAGAACCCTATCCCATGACCCTCCTATATATAGGGTTTTGGGGGCTTCTCAAAGTACAACTCAGAATACTAGTTGCTCTGCAAAGTTGTTGTTCTTTCTGGTTGTGGTAACCAAGAGAGCCTGAGCAAGTGCTACCTGATAAGGAAGGCACAGAAAGGGAAAGACAACTATAGAAAGGCAACTGGTTGCAGGAGAGTGTCTCGGTGACTAGTTTGCCAATAGGAGGGTGCGACTCATTCCGATTCCTTGTGGGACAAGGAGATCGGAGTTCCAGGTGGTCTGTGTGGACAACTTCAGAGGCGGGAGACTTTTGTTGCTCAAAGGACAGTTGTCAATTCCGACCGTCCCGGTGAGACCAGGAGCTGCACAGACACCGTCTAAGACCGGAGGTGAAGACCATGTAAGCCGTGAGGTAACGTCTCCGAGCAAGCCTCAGGACAAGGTATGTCTCTACAAACCATCCTTCCTATTGTATAGACGTTGATGCAATTCCTTTATACTGGGTTCGGGGAGAAGAAAATTGTTGTTTCCGCTGCCTTCTCTGTCTCCCATAAATCCCAACAGTGGTATCAGAGCCACGTCAACTGTTCTATACTTTAGGATTATCGATGTGATCAATTTTGGTTTGTCGCCTTTATTTATTGCATACGATGCAAATAAAATTGGCTTTATGCATGTCCAATCCTAAATCCACAAATCCGAATATACATATATGAAATGTAATATGAATGCACTCGATACATGTCACCCTTAAATGAGTTTTGTGGTGGATGTATAGCGTGGTTATGGTCGATAAACCCTATGTATGTGTGCTTGGTTGAATATGGTTGCTTGCATCTCGGTATGTGCACTGATTCCCTACCTCCTTTTCTTAATGTAATTCGAGATAACTCGAGATTTCTTTTCTACCTTTGCTCCCCCGAATGTAACTCGGGGTTTCTCAATTCAAATGTAAATAGCATAGAACTTTTATTTCATGTTATGTCAAAGAATGGCGGGCAATCTGATGACAACTGAGACGATTGGTTTGAGGCGTGAACCGATCAGTTGGCATTCCAAACAACTAGGTCGAGGAGTGAGATGAGTGGGTGGCAGCCATGAGGAGATGCACGATGACCAGACGAACCGATCGGTTGGAGGAGCTATTCGATTAGGTTGGTCGGTATGATAAGCTAATCAAACCCAAAATGGCAAAGCACAGAGTTCATCCTGTACAGGTTGCATGTGATGTGGACCTGGATGACCATGATTCCTCTTAGATCGAGGAATCACATTAACATGACCATAATCATCACTTTTATCATTTTGCATGTTTTCTTTGGGATATAGCATGTATATGATATGTACTATATCTTGTGGTGATTGGATATGTATATGTACCTATAAACCAAATCCCTCATTAAATATTAAAGTTTTAGATGCCTTCCAAATGTGACACACATGAAAATCTTAATCGGCCAAGTGTGGGCACACCCTAGAGTGGTGCACTATCTATCTCGTAGAAGCGTGAAGGATGGATATGTGGGTCTGCCCTAGCAGGGTGCATATTCATCGTGTTGGCTTTGGGTCAGACTTAATAAGGTGACCTAGATAGGATCTATCACCTTAAGGCATGGAGGTGATCATGGTAAGGAGTTGCATATGCCATCTTTCAAGAGTTGCATATGATGCAATTGGCAAAAATTACCTACCTGGAAAATCTAAGTTGTGGGTGACAGCCCTAGCTGGTCCATGACTCAGAGGATTTCAGGATCTTGACCCACTAGAAGCTTGTACGCTGTAATCTTCCGAATTGATGGTGAGGGATATCAATTTGAACAAAATAGTGGGAGTGATAATTAATTAAAGTTCTAATTATATCGTAAAACATTTTCAAATCAATCAAGTCAAAAAGGAGTTTTTGGACTAAATTGTATATATTTCCTTTTGTACAATAAATGTTTAATCAACAATAATCACTTTATTTGCGATTAGTCCTTAAGATGGACAAATTAAATGGGAATAATTCCACGACTGGTTAGGACGTTGAGAAGTGTTCTCAATCGAAGAGTGAAATCTCTAAGTCCTAGTTATACCAGAACCAGATGAACTCAATCCCACCACACCAATGGCTTAAAGGATGCTTATGGAAGCATACTGAAGATGCCATTCATGTGGAGTACTTAATGTTGTGTTCTCTAAACTATGAGTTGCAGAGACAACATGAGACATATGATGTCTCCAAGACACTATCCTAGTATGTCATGACAGAAGGAGATCTATTAAGGTATTTACACACTCAATGTGATTGGGTATATGTGAAAAACCTAACTAAGAAGGATTCCCTCTGAGCTAAGAGTTGTCTACTGGTATGATACTGCAAATGTTGTGAGAATCATACAATTCATGATGAACTACAACATATACAACTTTGACAAGCGTTGACAAAGTTGTTGGACATGTTGAGGACAGTAGAGGCAAAGATGAAGAAAGACAAACCCTAATCTTTGATGTGATCAATGAAGGGTAAGTCTTAAAGGCAAAGAAAAGAAGCGTTCTGATGCTAGCCAGTAGCCCAAGTCATCTTTAGCCTCAAGGCACATGGGAGGGTGAACGAGGGAATTGCCCTCTATATCTAGAAGAACAAAAGAAGAAGAAGAAGGAGGGGATGGAGATCTCCACCTAAGGTATCATGAAATGAACCACTTCTGAGGTATATGATACAAAATGAACCACTTCTGAGGCACCTACCAGAACTCACCAAGTGGCAGGGGGACTAAAACCCCAGTGCCTGATAGGAGGACTAAAACCTCAGTGCCTTGTGGGTGGTTTGTACTCATGTACACTACATTGTCATTTGGCCTAAAATACATCATTCTCAACAGTCGCTTGGCAGTATTGAGAAGTATAACAAGATTGCAACATTGCAAAATGGGAATAAAACCCAAATAAATAATCTCAATAAATGGATGAGCCAAACATTGGCCATATCAAGATTCAAGAGTTACAATTAAATGAGCCACATAGGCAATAGAAGCATCACATAGTAAAGATCCAAATAAAGACATTTATAAGGATAACAAGGCTAGCACAATAGTGAGGTAGGGTTGGATAAGAGCCCAACTGAAGAGTAGGTTGATTGCACAATATACATTCCACATATAATAGGAATCACATACCAAATAGGCTTCACACACACCAATAGGTTTTCACATACATAGGGGTCACATACCTTAGTTTCAATTCATTACCATCACATTCACCAGTCCGATTGTATCTAATTCCATATTTCCCTAGTTGCAAACATTACACATGTATTAATATATATTAAGGCATAAAGCATAGGATAAACCCTAATTTTGGAACTTTTATTTCAAACCCAAGATTTAAGGTTCAAAGCGTAGTCCAATCGATTAATCACATTCACCTTATTAAGAAAACATATTTATTATCCCAATTTGGAGTTAAAATAGACTAGTTACACATTTTAGATCATTTAAGGTGATAAGAATGATATTTAAGATAAACTTTGAAAAAGCATTTGGAAACAGGACCAAGTGATACTTAATATTATTCTGATCGATAAAACATATTTATTTACCAAAAATAGATATAAATAACATTAATTATCATTTTATATCATTTTATACATTTAAATTCAGGTTTGAATTAATTATCAGAGTTGGGATGGAAAACAAGATTCAAAAACTGGAAATTCGAATTCTACTCAAAAAATCCTTTCCAACGACTATTTATATGCATTTTTCTGAGAGTGATTTCCTATGAATTAAACAAGATTAACCAATCAGAAATTAGATAATTGCTATGTGGGCCAAAGACCAAAAGGGCAGCGAATAAAAAGGGCAAACTGAAGAGCACGAAGGGGCAAAACCATCAAAAACCACTCGGCCTTCTTCTACCTTCGGCGAGTGACATGGCTCTGAGGTCCCAACTTACGAAGTTGGGCAAATCCACAATTCTCAACCAAATTAAGTGTATAGGTACTCGAAACGTAGGGAATTGAACGAGGAACATGCGTACAGGTTCAATTTTTAAAAAGCTTCGCAAGCTCAGGGTGAAAAGCTCCTTGCCGGAAACCACACACACTTCTTCAGACCAAATTGAGTGGATAGAAAGGTTGCTAGGGGAACGACGAAGCTGTGAGGGTGTTATTTATAGGTGGGGATGTCCGTGGAGCCGAAGCAAAGGTTGAGGTGAGGAGCCATGGTCGGCCAAGGATGGTGTGTCGGCTACAATGCATGGGAGGCGACGAGGTTTGGCTCGTTCAATGCGGGTGGTCTCCACGAACTCGTAGGCGAAGAAATCTCTAGAAATGATGAAGAGACAAGGGAGAAAGGAGGAGAGGAAGCGAGTGGCGGCTGCTTGGTTCCGCTTCAGTTAACTGGAGGTGGAAGATGATCTGTCGACCGTTGGATGTGGTCTGGGTCAAAGCTGAGCCGTTAGATCCTGGACCATCATGGTCTGGTGCGCGTGGCACTCCCTAATATCTAGACTTTGGCTTAAATGATGCCAATAATCATTATTTCGATGGCTATTATGTCACACTTTATTAAAAACTTGTTAAATGCATTTGGAAGGTCAAACGAGCTCCAAATGACTTCAAATGTTAACCCTAGGTTGCTAATGACGTCTAGTTTCATGCTATATAATTAGATTTGAATTTCACCCAACCTTTGGCCTCCAATAATTATGTTGCTTATTAAATCATATATTAATATGATTTTTGGGTAAATAAATACATATAGCTTTTATATGCAACCCTTGGTTTCCAAAACTGAGATATGGAGTCCAAGAGTCCTCCATTCACTTATTACATGCATTTTCATGCTTAATTAGCCCATGATAAGAGTGACGTATGAAGGTGGGCTATTATTCACCATTTTAATTTACACTATATTAAAAGTATATAAAATAGTTTTGAGGGGTCAAACCAACTCCAAAAGCCAACACATTTGAACCATTATCTCACATTAAAGTCTAGAACAATTCTATGCAATTAATTTCTCATTTTATACATAATATGGCCCTTAATTACTATATTGCTCATTAAAGTGTATATTAATATATTTAAATGAATGAGTTATATGAAAAGTCTTGTTTTAATGGATTACAAGAGTGAATTTCGAGATATACAACCATTATTAACTTTAAAAGAAAAATCTCACCATTATATTCTATTTTGATATATTATTATCATTTTTTAGGAGAGAGAAGGAAAAAGGGGAAATACTCTCATTAAACACTCAAATACACATTAATATTCATATCTTAGCCGAAAAAGATATAAGATCTCTAAAAACACATTATCCACTTATTTTCTCTCTTAAGTGTACATTTTGCATATTAAGACCCCAATTATTTCATTGTGTGGGTTATTTGTGCAAACACCCCTCCATTTATATAAATGAGGGAAAAAGGTAATTTCAACCTTGAATTGTGCTCAAATTGCACAAGGAGTCCAAAAAGAATATAAAAGAAGGGAAATTTATGAAATTAGTCCAAAAGGACTTGAAAGAAATGAAAAGATAGAATATGGGTAAATTGTAGGGAAGACCCTGAGATTCAGTGTGTTACAACACACCACCCCTTAAAGAGGATTTCGTCCCCAAAATCACAACAAGAGGAAAGAGAGGGTGAGTGTGCAACTTCCCAACCTTAAACACTAGGTTATAACCCTTAATCTAGGGTACAACACAAAATCTACATAAGTCAGGTGTTACTAAGGTTTCCACAAAACCTATAGCCTTTTATCAAACTCAAATTAACATTTTTGCCTTATTAGCATAATCTCCATCATTAAGAGGTATCATATTTATTATACTATCACTTGTGCCACATTTTATTCAAAACAATTACATCTCAATATTATATCATGTGTATTTCCCTCATCAAGGGTTTTAAGAACAATTAGGGTTTACTAAGCCATTTCAACATTAATTAATGTATTAGGTCAAAAACCTTAATAACATGAATTCATTTTCCATTATCCTCTTAAAACTATCATGTAGAATTATCACAAATTGTTTTGTAGAAAAAGTTAATATTATCCAACAAGTTATTAAGCCTACAATAATTCCAAATAATGTTCATATTGTACATTGTCATATCATCTTTCATACTCATATTAATGACATCATTAATCATTGTCGTCCATTACACTTCATATTATAAATTATACATATTTTACTTCACATTAGGCATTTTATGAATATTTATGTGAATCCAATTATTCATTATCATGTTTGAGTCATTATACTCATTTTAGTGAATATGATGTAACCCATTAAATATTAATGAATTAATTCATATATCAAGTTATGATAAGGCGTTCATTAGAGAACAAGGTGATATACCTTATATATATTGATAACTTTGTGGCTATAATCCATTTATATGCATTAAGGTATATTATGTGATGATGACACCTAATGTCACTAATGTATCATGAAAGGTATTAAGGGTATATATATGTATAAGTTGTCAAGGCTATATGATTACATATTAGGGTTTAGGTCAACATGATTATTACATGTTAAAGCATCCTTAGGGTGCATTATCCATACACATTTTACCATTAGGGTGGCATAGTCAACGTTACGTATATTCACCATTAGTAATGAGTAACTCATTATTATGTGAATCAATAATATGTGAAGGTTCAAGCATTTGAACTATCTCTATATGACTTACTACATATTCACGTGTGTATAAACAAACAAGTTAAAGTATAATGTGCTTGGTAAATTCTTGTTCACATAACTTATTATGTACATATGTCCACATAGATAGGGTTTCTAACTCCAAAGGTATTTGATTTTGCTTTTAATTGGGATTCCATCCCGCTAAGAAGGGATTTCTTCCTCAAAATCAGATTTGCAAAACCAAATAGGGTACTAACACCATTACCCTCACTCCACCCCTTAAAAGGGTTAATAAGTCAAACTAAGCTAAGGGTAAAAGGTACATAAAACTCAACACTATAAGGATTTACTAACCAAGCTTTAGGGTGTAACATAGGATACACTAAACCCTAAACATAGGAGTATAAGATATTTAAGGATGATTTTTGTGTAAGAGATCAAATCATCACTTATGGTTTTCCTAAGGTATTCAACAATTAGGCAACATGCCCAAAGATAGACTATTTCAAGTTGTCTGTATCAGATCAGGCCATGCCAGGTCATATGAGCTCAGGAGTCCTCGTTACCAAGCTAGTGGGGCGGAGGAAAATATTGGCAGCCTCCAAGCTCTGACCCTTTCTAGACACCATCACTTCAACTTCTTAATCTAGTAGATTCTCAATAGACAATTCACCAAAAAGTTGACAAATTATATTTTTAATATGAAATTATTATAATCCTAAATCAAACTTTCATGCTAGGTCAATTCTAAGGTAAAAAACTTACTATAGGGAAACTATATATGATAAGAGTTCTATCAAGGAGACAATTTTGAATTAGTAAAGAATCCAACTACCTTGATGATCTGATACCATGCTGTAAAGACCAAGTCTCTACTATAAAACATGATAAACAAGTACATCAAATGTGTGGCAATAGAAGAAATAAAACTTGACTTTATTCAAAATGTATAAAGAGTACATTTTAAAAATTTCCATAAAGGAAGTACAACTTTATACAAAACATAGGATCTAGGTAGAGGAAGAATTAGACTAAGCCAATATTGTCTCCCAACAAAACAACTTATAAAGGTAACTATGATCATGCAAGTTATATGTTCCTTTTCTTCTTGTCCTATCCTTAGCCTTAGGTTCGCCAAGTTTTAGCTGCGCACTCTGATCCTATACATGGATGGTTGGGATCATCCAGCAAAAGAAGGATAAAATTATGTTTCAATCAAAAGGAATTGGACAAGTAATAGTCAACAACATTGCATAATAAAAGATTCTCTATGCTATAAGATTTTAAGAGAATGAGACAAATATTCAAATAAGAAATATAGAACTACCATAATCAATCACCACAATAACAATCACATAGCATGAATATATTAAGACATAAAGTCATCTCAATGTAGGGTGAGGCACCTACCGGACCTCACCAAGTGGCAGGGGGACTAAAACCCCATTGCCTATATAAAGTGGTAGGGGGACTAAAACCACAGTGCCTAATATAAAATGGCAGGGGGACTAAAACCCCAGTGCCCGGCAGGAGGACTAAAACCTCAGTGCCCTGTGGGTGGTTTGTACTCATGTACACTACATTGTCATTTGGCCTAAAATACATCATGCTTAATAGTCACTTGGCAGTATTGAGAAGTATAACAAGATTGCAACATTGCAAAATGGGAATAAAACCCAAATAAATAATCTCAATAAATGGATGAGCCAAACATTGGCCATATCAAGATTCAAGAGTTACAATTAAATGAGACACATAGGCAATAGAAGCATCACATAGTAAAGATCCAAATAAAGACATTTATAAGGATAACAAGGCTAGCACAATAGTGAGGTAGGGTTGGATAAGAGCCCAACTGAAGAGTAGGTTGATTGCACAATATACATTCCACATATAATAGGAATCACATACCAAATAGGCTTCACATACACCAATAGGTTTTCACATACATAGGGGTCACATACCTTAGTTTCAATTCATTACCATCACATTCACCCGTCTGATTGTATCCAATTCCATATTTCCCTAGTTGCAAACATTACACATGTATTAGTATATATTAAGGCATAAAGCATAGGAAAACCCTATTTTTTGAACTTTTATTTCAAACCTAAGATTTAAGGTTTAAAGCCTAGTCCAATCGATTAATCACATTCTCCTGATTAAGAAAACATATTTATTATCCCAATTTGGAGTTAAAATAGACTAGTTACACATTTTAGATCATTTAAGGTGATTAGAATGAAAGTTTTCGAAGATGGAAGCGGCTAGGGTTTCTCCTAGGGTGATAGGGGGAAACCCCGACGAAGAAGGTGATGGAGATCCGGCCCGCCGGAGAGATACCGTCTCTCTTGGCAATACAGGGATAAGCCTATCCTTTTCAAACAGTCGAAGGTCTGGACAGGTCACAGAGAAAGCCCAGCACTCCATGGACGTGGATACTGTAGCACCGTCGAGCAACTTTCCGCCGCTCAGATCCGGAGGGACAGAACAACCTACTGTACCGAGAACTCAGAGCCTATCTTATCGGGACTCTGTGCGCAGAGGACCGCCGGATAACCCTCATAACTTCATTATGATTGATGCTGATACCAATGGAGTCAAGTTGCTACCGTCGGACATCGAGTACTCTTCAGATCATGGCTTTCCTGCCTTCCGGGTAAGGAACGAAGCCATGGCAGACCTTCTTCGAACATGGAAGTATACTGTCGTCATCAAATTACTATCTCGCGAGATAGGGTATATGACGCTTCGAGAATGCATAACCAAACTCTGGAAGCCCTTGGGCGGCTTTAATCTAATAGACGTGGCCAACGATTTCTATCTGGTACAACTGCAGGCGGAGGAAGATTATATAAACGCTTTGGCGGGAGGACCATGGCCCATCTTTGGATCATATCTGACCGTCCAGCGCTGGACGCCTACATTCTTGCATGGCATTGCAATGCCGCCTAGGCTAGTTGCCTGGCTTAGAATTCCCAATCTTCCCATCCATCTTTACCAGGAGGTTCTTTTAAGGGAGATCGGAGACCGCCTTGGGAAGACAATCAAGGTGGATATGAACACCACCCAGCAACGTCAGGGTCACTTTGCAAGGCTCTCCGTAGAACTGGACATGCAGGCGTCGTTAATTCCTTTCATTACGATCGACGGCATCAAGTACAAAGTAGAATACGAGAACATCCCGTATATCTGTCTGCACTGTGGGAAAGCGGGACACCTTGAAAAAGAATGCAAGATTCGAATCGAAGAAGAAAACGCAATGAGAAGAGCCAGCGTCGAGGCAGGCCAAATTATACATGATATTCCTCAACGCCGCGAAGGGTTTTCTGAGGCCATACACGCTCAACCTATTCCAAGGAAGCAGAAGAAGCAGGCGACAGGAGGGCCTATGCAGAAGCCTTCCCAAAGTGGCAATCCTTTTAGCGGGCTGCAAGATCTGGGAGACGAGGATGACATGGTGGAGATTCTGGACGCCGATCGAGTTGCAGAATGGGTTGCTGGGATCAACTGGAACTTGCGGAAGAAGCTGACCAAGGCGGCAAAGTCAACTGAAGAAGCACCATCGGACGTCTTGCAAACACAGGAGAAACCACCCTCAGGCCCACCCAGGAGAGCCATCCCGGCTACGCGGAAAGAGACCACCCACACAATAGCCACATCATCAGGGGATGAAGTTATCGTCGGCAGGGATGAGCAGCAACAACCTAATCCTCATGTTACGTTTAGAGTCAGAGCCTATGAGCATCCCAATCTCACCTATACCAAATACAGAAGTCCGTCTAAAGGCTCACAGGGAATTCACCTCAGGAACCGTAAAGTTGCCCAAGCTGGAGATCCAGGGAGAGCATCCACCAGGAAATGAGGCAAGACGTCTTTGACTCAAGATCTCGAGAAGGAAGCGCAGGCTATGGGTTCCTCAACCCTAGAAGAAGTTGCTAAATGAACATTTCCAGTTGGAATGTCCAGGGTGTCTGCGACGAAGACACCCAGAACTCAATTAAGGAAATCGTCCAGGATTACAAGGTCTCGGTCATCAGGTTATCTGAAACAAGGTGTAGTGGTACTCGAGCGACCTCCATCATCAAGCAGATTGATTTCCCTCAATCTCATAGAGTTGAGGCAGTAGGATACGCAGGTGGTATTTGGGTTTTATGGAAGGCTGGAGTCAATCTTGAGATACTGGCCTCCCACAAACAATTCATTCATTGACAATTATAGCAGAAGTTCCTTTGTACCTTCATCTATGGGGGTACAACGAGGAATAGTAGACGATTCCTCTGGCACCACCTCAAAGGTTTGTCCTCCTCCATCACCTGCCCGTGGATCGTAGTAGGTGACTTTAACGCGGTCATGTATCAATCGGAGAAGTTTGGAAACCTTAGCTTTGACAAAGGTAGCAGCAGAGAGTTCATCGACGCCATGACACACTGTAAGCTTCACGACCTTGGCTATAATGGGGCGCGCACCACCTTCAGATGCGGATTGTTACATGAGTGACTCGATCGGGCTATGGGCAACGAGCTATGGCTAGAAAGACCAAATCTTGCACCAATCCAGGTGCTCGAAAGAACCAATTCAGACCATGCCCCTCTCCTCATCTCAGAATCTATCTCTAAACGGCGACCTGCTCGCACCTTGCGAACATCTGCACGGTGGGAGGAAATGGCCAGCTTCAAGCTATTCCTATCAACACAGTGGAAAACCGGCATCCCTTTCAGCCAGGCTAGCTCAGAGTTTCTTTCTAAGGCTGCAAAGTGGGACCAACAGGAAAGAAGACACCACCACAGAAGCAAGGAACAACTTAGCAACAAGATCAAATGGAATCAGCTGCAATTGGCTCTCAATTTTGACAATGCTCTAGCGAGGGACACAGTAGATTTACAAGTCGAACTCGATCATATTCTGCGGCAAGAGGAGCTTGAGTGGCGGAAAAAGGCCCATTGTGAGTGGATCAAATCCGGGGATGCAAATACTGTTTATTTCCACGCAATGGTCAAAGCTAGAAGAAATGCAAATAAAATCGTGAAGCTCAAAGATAATGGTCGATGGGTGGAGGATGCGCATCAGCTCAAGAATCTCGTCCTCACCTTCTTCTCTAGTGTCTATCAGGACCACAGCCCTGCGGCGTGCCTAAACGCAAGTAGATGTTTTATTGGTGCCTTCCCCGATCTGACCGATGAAGAAATACATCAACTCGGAAGGTTGCCAGCAATAGATGAAATCTGGACTAATCTGCGGGAAATGGTGCCATTCAAAGCACCTGGGCCCGACGGAGTGGACACCTTCTTCTTACAATGGAACTGGAAGCTTCTTCAACGTTAGGTTTGTAATTTTCTCATCGGAGTTTTCACTAACCCCTCCCTAGTACAGGGGCATGCGGATTCCACACTGGTGCTCATCCCCAAGGTGAATGCGCCGGAGACGTGCTCACATCTAAGACCAATCTCACTAAACAATGTATGTACTAAACTCATATCCAAAGTGATTGCTTCCCGAATTAAGCCATATATGAATGCTTGGGTCTCTCCCTTCCAGTCAAGTTTCATACCTGGACGAAGGATAGGTGACAATATCGTTCTTGTCCAGGAGATCATACACTGCATGGAACAGATTCAGATCAAGAAACATACCATGGATGTCAAGCTAGACTTGATGAAAGCTTTTGACAAGCTCAGTTGGCCCTTTATCAAAGATACTCTGCATCGAACATCAATCCCTATAAACATAGTTAACGTGATCATGAATCTCATCAGATCGGGCAATACTTCGGTTCTTTGAAATGGGGACGTAATTGGATCCTTCAAGCCCTCCTGCGGCGTCAACAAGGGGATCCTCTCTCACCTTATGTCTTTGTTTTGTGATTAGACAGATTCAGCCAGCTGATCAACTTTGAGATTTTAAAAGGATCCTGGACCCCGGTGATCCTATCTAAAAAGAAAATTCCCTTTTCTCACATTAGTTTTGCTGATGATCTTATCTTGTTCAGTGAAGCTTCAGCTCGCCAAGCTAGAACAATCAATCGATGCCTACGGCGGTTTGGGGAAGCTTCGGGACAACTATTATCTCATGAGAAATCTTCAGTATTCTTTTCTCGCAACACCCCCAGGGCTGTCCGAGCACAGGTATGCTGTCGCCTGGGAATCAAAGAAACAGAAGACTTGGGTCATCATCTTGGTATTCCAATCATCCACAAATGGAAGAGCAAGGCCCACTTCCAGCACTTGGTTGACAAGCTTCACCATCAGGTTTCGAGTTGGCAGAACAGACATCTATCTCTGGCAGGATGGGTCACCTTGGCTAACTCAGTCTTGCTCTCGCTACCATGCTACACAATGTGGATGGTTCAGCTTCCTTTCTCCATCACTGATCGGATAGAGCAGCTGACCCGGAACTTCCTCTGGACTGGGTCTTCCACGAACAGGGGCACTAACCTAGTCACTTGGAAACAAACCTGCACGGCGCGCTCACAAGGGGGTCTAGGCATCAAGAGTGCCTGCCTTCTCAACTCTGCACTTATTATGAAGCTAGCTTGGGATTTTGTCAGGAAACGGGAGGTTCCATGGGTGAGCTTAATGCGATCCAAATACCCCGACAACCACACCAGTCGTTCATCCAACTCGCATACTTGGAGGATCATCACATTGGCATTGCCTTTTATTTGGGCGCACTCAAGGATGACCCCTATCTCTGGGCTGCACACAAACGTGTGGGAAGACGCGTGGATTGGAGAAGGATCAGCTCCTAAAGTGAAGCCAGGGTTACAAATACCCGAGGATATAACAGACCTTCAGGTCTCCAGCCTGATCCTAGATGGCGGGAGCTGGGATATTGACTTTCTGCAAGGCTGGTTCACCGCAGATTGTGTCAGGGATATTGTTAGTATGCCCACACCCAGGCTGGATCTCGGGGATGATGGTAGAGTTTGGTTGCTTTCTACAGATGGAGAATTCACGACCTGCTCGGCCTATAGTAGCTTGGCGAATGGGCAGAGCCCGACGCACTCCAAATGTCTATCTGTCTTGTGGAAGCTTCCCATTCAGCAACGAATGAAAACTACCGGGTGGCTCATCTTTCATAACAGGCTTCTCACGAACTCCATGCAATTCCAGCAAAGGATGACGGAGGACTCGCGTTGTCCAAGATGTCAATACCAGGAGGAGACGGTGCTCCATGCTCTATGGGACTGCTCGGACGCTTTGCATACCTGGCAGCAAGTGCTCCCGATAGCTGCCACATCCTTCTTTCAGCAGCCATCCACAGTAGAATGGATGGAATACAGCCTTACCGGCTCCTTTCAAATGGATGACTGGAAGGCGTTATTTGTGACGACATGTTGGTGGCTCTGGAGAGCCCGCAACCAAACAATCTTTGAAGGCAAACAAACACCCCCGACAATAATCGCACTGAATTCTAAGGCAAGTGTCGCTAGTGCATGGATTGCCTTCTGCAACTTGACTCACGAAGGGAAATGCCCGCCGGCCTCACCGCCCGCCTCCTCCTTGGAAGTGAGCAGCAGGTCTGCTATCATCCAGGTGGACACTGCAGTTGATCTAAAGCACAAAATCAAAGCTACGAGTGTTGTTCTGCGGCATACTACGGGTCATTGGATCTCGGGGTGGGCTTATAAGTACCCAGGCTCTGATCCGATGGACGGGGAATTAAGAGCCATCTTGGATGGTCTTTGCTGCACCAAGTTCCGAAACCTCTCGCCATTTACTGTGATTATTGATTCCAAGAACGCCTTTCAATGGATCAAAGGACAGTAGCATACTCCTCTGAGATACAGACTTCAAATCAAGGCCATTAAGGACAGCCTCGAACAATGCTCCTCCGACATCATCTACCAACAACGGGACCAGAACAAGCTCGCCGATCAACTGGCCAAGCATCATCTAAAACAACCTGATTGGGATGGATGTTGGGTCGATTGTCCAGACTTCCTAATATCCTTGTACTTGAAGGACATGGAAGCTTTTTCCGTTCTTGCAGTTAGCCCTAGAGGCATGTAGTCAGTTCCACTGGCATGCCCCCCCCCCCAAAAAAAAAGGTGATTAGAATGATATTTAAGATAAACTTCGAAAAAGCATTTGGAAATAGGACCAAGTGATACTTAATATTATTCTAATCGATAAAACATATTTATTTACCAAGAACAGAGTTAAATAACTTTAATTATCATTTTATAACATTTTATACGTTTAAATTGAGGTTTGAATTAATGATCATATTTGTGATGGAAAACTGGACTCAAAAACTAGAAATTCGGATTCTACTCGAAAAATCCTTTCCAATGACTATTTATTTGCATTTTTCTGATAAATGAGTGATTTCCTATGAATTAAACAAGATTAACTAATCAGAAATTAGATAATTGCAACCCATGGTAGGGTTTGGGAGAGGCGGCGGCCATGGTGGTCGGGGAGGCCGGGGTAGCTACCAGGAGCTGAGTTCGAACACTGATCCTTCTGCGGAACCATCTGTGAACGTCGATCCCACTGCGGCACTCCCTACCGGTGAAAACCATCCTAATGATCCCCATCGCATGGACACAGATCCATTAAAGAAGTCCTATGTTGAGACGGCGGCTGGTGTGAAATCCTCATCGATACTGAAGTGGGTGTCCCCAGATACCCTGCAGCCTAATGACATCTCTGTCGATCATAGCGGCCCGATACCTGTGATATCCATCAACCCCATTAAGATCCAACCTCTCCTCACACCGTGGAAATACGCGGTTGTGGTGAAAGTCTTGGGCATGAACATTGGTTTCAGAGCTCTGATCTCCAGGCTCCAGGTTCTGTGGAACCCGTCGGATACCTTCAGGGCAATCGACTTGGAGTTGGGGTACTATATCATACAATTCTCGAACAACGACGATTTCGTCAAGGCCATGACCGGCAGACCATGGACGGTGTTCGGCAATTATCTATCAGTGCAGTCCTAGTCTGAAAGCTTCCGACCGACGGACCCCATCCCAAGGAAGCTTGTGGTCTGGATTCACGTCCCCCACCTGTCGGTCTACCACTACCAGACACAACTTCTGTCCAGTATTGGTGATCTAATCGGGAAGACGATCAAGATAGACACCACTACTTCGATGGGTGATCGTGGAAAGTTCGCTAGAGTTGTTGTTGAAGTGGATACAACTAAGCTTCTCCTTCCTGCAGTTCTCGTCAATGGAGAACAGTATCAAATCGAATATGAGAATATGCCAACCATATGTATGAAATGTGGCAGAGTCGGGCATGGATAGTCTGAATGCAAATTCCTCTTACATTTCACCGCCCCTGACCCATCCACAAGCTCCACGGGTCCGCTTAAAGTTCCCTCTCCTTACTCCATGGCCATGCACGCCAAGAAGCCTGTGAATCACCCAACCTAAGAAGGACAAGCAACCCAAGGAAGTGGAAAACCTTACTCCCCTTGAGGTTGTAGTCCTAAGTAAACACAGCACCCCGGATGCTCCCATCCCTAAGGCTGATGAGGGCGAGTGGAAGACTGTCCAGAGAAGACGCAAGAAGAAGGTTATCCACAACCAGGATCCCCCCCAAGTATCACCGCCTACTGCATGTGATAACAACGGCTCCACGAAGCCTAGCCCTAGTCAGGACACAGCAGTCATCTTGTTCGATGACGAGGTGTGCAGGGGCAGAAACGCAGAGGTTGCCGTCTCGAACCTGAAGGAAGGGTCCTTGAATGACGACATCCATGTCACTTTCCAATGGGGCACTCAAGCTACTAAAAGCGGTGGAGGTCTCCTTCTCAGGAACAGAAGGGTTTTGTACCAACCCGTCTAAGTTAGCCCAGGCTGAGAGCGTAAAAAGGGCAAGATAGCCCAAGCGCTCAATATGGCCGACAGTAATTCAGAAGAAAAGCATCTTCTCCAGTTCCAAGAAGGTAATTCTGAGATGGAAGATATGGATAATGAGGATGGCGACCAGTCCGTAGGACTGTGTGTAGCCATCACTTAAACAACCTACCTTCCCTATCCACACAGTTCATTTATGATGCTAAACATTCTGTGTTGGAATTTCCTAGGATCTAAATCTAAGGACAAAGTGCGACTGATCAGATAGTATAAGGTGAAATACCAACTGCACATCCTTGCCCTTTTGGAAACAAGGTGTAGTGGCGCGATAGTGCATGATGTGATTCAGCAAATCGGATTCAATTCTTCACACCGAGTCGAGGCTATTGGTTTATCAGGTGGCATCTGGCTCCTTTGGGACTCGATGAGATGTGATATTGACATCCTCCTCAATCATGGGCAATTTATCCATTGTCGTATCAATAATGAGTGGTTTCTGACTGTAGCATATGCCAGCCTGAACCCTACACGAAGACACTTATTCTGGAATAGATTGAAGGAAGTTGGTCACTCAATCACGGATGCCTGGGCAGTAATGGGTGATTTCAACACCATGTTATCCCCTGCTGAGAAACGTGGCAGTAACTACTTTGACAAGAGAGCTTGTGCCCACTTCAACGACACCCTCATGTCTACTGGTCTGAAGGATATGGAGGCTGGAGGTCCGTTCTATACCTTCAAGAAACGCAACGTCAGAGAGAAATTAGACTGTGTGGTCACCAATGAGGAATGGCTCTCCATTGAAGGGGGGTTTTCGATCACTGTGTTGCCGCGCTTATACTCTGATCATAATCCCCTTTTAGTATCTAGTATCAACAAAAATGCAGCCCATCCACGCCCCTTTCGAACTAAAGCCAGTTGGACGCTTATCCCCGAGTTCAAAGAGCACCTCCGCCAGACATGGAGCCCATCCTTGGACTTCTAGACGGCCCTCGGGTAGTTCCAGGATTCTATTACAACCTGGGAGACCCTGCGCCTCTGCCAACGTCATAAGGAGAAGAATAAACTCCTTAAACAACTTGATCGTGCCGAGGTACTTTCCACTAACAGCCCCTCTACTCACTATGATATGCAGGTCATTACGCTGCAAGAAAGGCTACATAGGCTTCTTCTCCAAGAAGAGGCGGATTGGAGACAAAAGGCCAATATCAATTGGTTGCAACATGGAGATGCAAACTCGAAATTCTTCCAAACCTTTGTGAAGGCCAGAAGGCAGCAGAACCGGATTAAATGTTTGAAGAATGATGCGGGCGAGTGGATTTCTGAGAAACATCAACTCTAACTGTTGGTGCACCAATACTTTGAGGACCTGATGGTTGGCCCTGGGCTGACACCATCCTCTTACCAGAGGATATCTAATTATGTGGGTCACTTCGTGTCCCCCTCAGCTATCTAGGGGAACTTCCTAGCAAGAACTCCAGGCCCGAATGAGATTATGGAGGTCATGATGTCCATGGCGCCTCACAAAGTGCTGGGACCAAACGGTGTCGTCAATGAGTTCGTCCAATCTCATTGGGATCACATTGGTGGCTCTGTCATCAAAATCGTGCAAGGTGCTTTCTCCTCTGGCTCCACTAGAAGCAGTATGAGTGATTCCCTCATGGTCCTCATTCCTAAGAACCATCATGCTCATAAATGCAGTGATTTTAGGCCAATCTCTCTTAATAATACATGTTTCAAGCTCATTTCAAAGATTCTAGTGGAGAGGCTCAAACCACACATTAGTTCCTGGATTTCTGAAACCCAATCGAGCTTCATACCTGGTAGATCCATTACAGACAATATCCTATTAGTTCAGGAAGTCATACACTCCATGAAGACCAAGAAGTCTGGGAAGAAATGGGTCTGCATTAAGCTAGACCTCTCCAAGGCGTTCGACAAGATGCACTGGCCATTCATTGCAGACACCCTCCTCAAAATGGGCCTTCCTCAAATCACTAGGTCCCTTATTATGGACATCATTACTAGCAGTCCTACATCCATCCTGTGGGAAGGTGCAAAGCTTCCCCCATTCAAAGCAACGAGGGGGTGAGACAATGCGACCCAATCAGCCCATATGTGTTCGTCCTTTGCATGGAGAGATTGAGCCAGGCCATCTCCGCCGCTGTATCTTCAGCCACCTGGGCACCAATTCAACTGGCTCGTGGTGGTATGGGAGTCTCACATGTGTTTTTGCCGACGATATTATGCTTATGGCGGAAGCAACACCCCGACAAGAAACAGTTATTAAGAAAGTTCTTCGTGACTTTGCTGTTGTCTCAGGACAGTCCCTAGCCAAAGAGAAGTCTTGTTGTTTCTTCTCCGCCAATGTCTCCCGAGCAGAAGGTAGGCATTTTTCCAACAGGCTCAGCATTCCTCAGACCAGTGATTTGGTGTTATACATGGGCATACCTATTCTCCATCATCGAATCAACAAGCACTCCCATGCTGGCATAATCAAGACCATGAAGGATAGAATGTCGAGCTGGTCTGCACGACAGCTCTCCTTAGCAGGACGAATCACCCTGGCAAAATCTACGCTGCAAGCCATCCCGGCCTATACCATGCAATCGGTTAAACTCTTGCCGTCTCTCTACGATGACATCAACAAGAAAATCAAGAACTTCATATGGTCTGGGTGCAGAGAGAAGACCCAGCTGTCGCTGATCTCCTAGAAGAAAATCACCTTCAACAAGAAGGTTGGTGGATTAGGTCTCAAGGAAGCTCGAGCTCAAAATCAAGCTCTCATGCTCAATAATGTGTGGATTTACATGACCAGGCCTAACCTCCTTTGGGTTCACATCCTGAGGGAAAAATATGAGAAGAACGGTATAATAAGCTCTAAACCTTGCTCGCCTACCGGGGCTTTTATCAAAAAGCATCGATCTGCCATTCAGAGCACTTGCTCCAAAACAATCCAATCGGGTGCTAATACTTATGTTTGGTCTGATAAGTGGATTGCTGGTAATTCCATTGCTGATATGGCACCAAACTTTATCATCCCTAAAGGCCTATCTGATCTCAAGGTGGCGTCTATGTGCACGTACAATGGTACCTGGGAAAGGTCATTCATTGAAGCCTATATGCCCCAAGGAATGTGGGACAGGATAAAGTTAATCCAAGCCCCAGTTGAAGACTCCGGGCAGGATACCTGGTATTGGCCCTTCCATCCTTCAGGGGAACTCACAACCTCAACTGCTTATGACAGGATTAGACATGACCTAGCACCTCCACTCCAGGGTAACTGGAAAGATATATGGTGTCTTAAGGTGCCTGAGCGAGTCAAGGTGTTCGCTTGGCTCCTACACCACAAAGCCTTGCTTACTAATATGGAAAAATGTAGAAGACACATCGACGTTAGCCCGTTGTGCCCCATCTGCGACAACGATAATGATACCATACTCCATTGTTTCCAAGATTTTCCATACAATGCCCCTCTATAGCGCAAGCTCCCAATTAATGAAGCATGGTTTACCCTGTCTGAAGATGAATGGATCACTACCATCTTGCGAGGGATTCCCACTTGCAATCCAAGCTTCCTTTTCCTCATTGCCTGCTGGAACACATGGCAGGTAAGGAATGAACTCATTCATCGTAACCGGCACCATTCTTTGGATGACAGACTGGTGTTTATCCAGGAAAGGGCCCGAACGATCAGCTCGTTGACGCAACTCTACTCTGTCACTAAATCACCGTAGGAGAACTTTCTCTACATACCCCCAAGGAGTGTGTACGTCTTTACTGATGTTGCCTTTCTTTTTGAATCCAATCGAGCAGGTTTGGGGATCCACGTGATTTCAGCTTCTGGAGAATGTATTCTTGGCATGGGGAAACACTTCATTGCCCGCTCATCCCTTGAAGCAGAAATACAGGCCATCCTTGCAGCAGTTGATCTTATAGATGAGAATAACTGGACAAATGTTGTCATCCTCTCAGATGCCCAACAAGCTTTGGCCATCTTATAGGTGAATAGTGAACCTGTAGCCACACTATGCCCATTTTGGAGGAAATATCAGGTTACAATGTGTACTACTCATGCAACCCAGGTGGTTTACATACCCCGGAGGTTGAACTAAGTCTCTGACCTCATTGCAAAACACTATCTCCACTCCTCTTCGTTATGTTCTTTTTCCTCTATCAAGCCGTCCTAGCTGACCTTAGATGTAAACATTAATATGTCCAGTTTGTTACCTGTTCAAGAGCATGGGATGAATAATATTTAAGCTCTTGATGACCTAGAAAAAAAAATTAGATAATTGCTATGTGGGCCAAAGACCAAAAGGGCAGCAAATAAAAAGAGCGAACTGAAGAGCATGGAGGGGCAAAACCATCAAAAACCACTCTGCCTTCTTCTACCTTCGGCCAGCGACATGGCTCTGAGGTCCCAACTTGTGAAGTTGGGAAAATCCACAATTCTCAACCAAATTAAGCGTATAGGTACTCAAAACGTAGGGAATTGAACAAAGAACGTATCTACGGGTTCAATTCTGTTGCTAGTCACTCCTAGCTCTGTGAAAAAGCTCCAAAATCTCAGGGTGAAAAGCTCCTCGCCGACGGCCACACACACTTCTTCAAACCAAATTGAGTGGATAGAAAGGTTGCTAGGGGGACGACGAAGTTGTGGGGATGTTATTTATAGGCGGGGATGTCCATGTTGCCGAAGCGAAGGTGGAGGTGAGGAGCCATGGCTGGCCAAGGCTGATCCGTCTGATCCTGGACCATCATGGTCTGGCGTGCGTGACACTCCCTAATATCTGGACTTTGGCTTAAATGATGCCAATAATCGTTATTTCTATGGCTATTATGTCACACTTTATTAAAAACTTGTTAAATGCATTTGGAAGGTCAAACGAGCTCCAAATGACTTCAAATTTTAATCCTAGGTTGCTAATGACGTCTAGTTTCATGCTATATAATTATATTTGCGTTTCACCCAACCTTTGGCCTCCAATAATTATGTTTCTTATTAAAGCATACATTAATATGATTTTTAGGCAAATAAATACATATAGCTTTTATATGCAACCCTTGGTTTCCAAAACTGAGATATGGAATCCAAGAGTCCTCCAATCACTTATTACATGCATTTTTTAGCTTAATTAGCCCATGATAAGAGTGAGGTATGAATGTGGGTTGTTATTCACCATTTTAATTTACACTATATTAAAAGCGTATAAAATAGTTTTGAGGGGTCAAACCAACTCCAAAATCCACCAAATTTGAACCATTAGCTCACATTAAAGTCTAGAACTATGTTATGAAATTACTTTCTCGTTTTATACATAATATGGCCCTTAATCACTATATTCCTCATTAAAGTATGTATTAATATATTAAAATGAATGAGTTATATGAAAAGTCTTCTTTTAATGGACTACATGAGTGAATTTCGAGATATACAACCATTATTAACTTTAAAACCAAAATCTCACCATTATATTCTATTTTGATATATTATTATCATTTTTAGGAGAGAGAAGGAAAAGGGGGAAATACTCTCATTAAGCACTCAAATACACATTAATATTCATATCTTAATCCAAAAAGATATAAGATCTCTAAAAACACATTATCCACTTATTTGCTCTCTTATGTGTACATTTTGCATATTAAGACCCCAATTATTTCATTGTCTGGATTATTTGTGCAAGCACCCCTCCATTTATATAAATGAGGGAAAAAGGTAATTTCAACCTTGAATTGTGCTCAAATTGCACAAGGAGTCCAAAAAGAATATAAAAGAAGGGAAATTTATGAAATTAGTCCAAAAGGACTTGAAAGAAATGAAAAGATAGAATATGGGTAAATTGTAGGGAAGACCCTGAGATTCAGTATGTTACAACCTTTACGAAAGGACCAAGAAAGGGTACCCATTATTGGAGCAAGTGTTTCTACCATAGATAAGAGTACCTTTCAGTTTATTTCAGCCTAAAGAACATGAAATAGAGTTGAGAACTGCTATTTCGATTTGCCAATAGAAACACTTTATTGTTGCATCTTGTAGTGACAAGATGGTTATTAATATAGTTGATGTTTCAAAGATATGATCTTTGTGGCAATGACTTGTTTATCTTGTGTTACTTGGTATGCATAAGATAAAATGATGCCTAAAAGTTATTGATAAATCAAACAATCAAATTAGCATAAATCATGAGAAATTCATTTCTAGTTTCCATATGATGGATAAATCTAGACTCTTTTGGTTAGAGAACCAATAAGATACATGAATCTCTTAGACATGATTAATCAATCTGCACTAGTGGTAGTGGGGGATTGATTATCCTATTAGGTATAATACATGTGATGTAGAATATCATAGAAGAAGTATGAATTTGGTAAAGTGTTAATTCTTGATGAGATCAATGAATGAAATACTTGAACCAAATGTTTGAGAACCTTATGAGTGATTATGATAGTGTATCATAGTGAAGTCATTATTAAGGCATGGTGATGTCTAAATCAAAAGGAGTCATACTCTAAGGAGTTAGAGGATGATTATCAAATAGCTAAGTTCTTCTTAAATAAAGAATACCCTACACTAATAAAGGGCATTAAGAATTACAAAGAGTTGTGAGTTCTTATATCCTTGATAGATACACCCTGATTATCTATGTGATGAGTTGGTCATGTGATGAGTCAACTATCTGGATGAATATGAGGAACCGGATTTTGAGTTATGGTTTATGACCATTACATCCTAAATGACTTCCATGTGAACCATAAGGTATGACCTTGATGGTAGCACCCATTGGGATGAAATCCATAAGTGCGAATGAGTCTTAAGCATTAAGACACATGGATGACATTTTGAGAAGGATGATGCTTGTTGATTGCAACTTAATGACTAAGAGATTTGGCATACGAATACTAAAATCACATTCCTGTGAGGAATAAAACAAGGATGTGTACGTGACACAACCTATAAGGTTTATGAATCCATTAATACAAATAAAGTATATAAGTTACAATGGACTAATCAATGTGATTGATTGAGTACAAGCAACTCAGAGCTGGGATCTTTACTTTAATAATATAGTCAAAGGGTTTTGACTAATATGACAAAGATAAAAAAGGTATCTGTGATTTAGTGGGAGCGTATTTGCATTCCACATGTTGATGAGGAATGAGATGTTCTAGAATGGAATCCTTTGTGGAAATTATCTTCAAAGAAGATAGAGACGTTTCCTATGTGATAGTAATAGAGATCTATAGAGACAGTTCTCGAAAACCTCTTGACCTGAAAAGAGATAGCATACATTGGCAATCTATATTGAAGGGTTCAGTGTGCACAGATTCAGTGGGAGAAAACTTGTCCATGTTACATGGAGTTAGTATCCCAAGGCCAAGTGTCCAATTCTTATGAATAATGGAAACACTAAGAATACATAAGAATCTATCATGTATGTAATCATCCCATCATCTTGCATGTATGGACATGGCAAGAACAAAATGCATTTATCATCTTGTATGTAGGACATGACAATATGATATGCTCATCCTGATAACTCATATGTGGGACATGATGAGTGGATGTCTGTCTAGTTCCAGTAAGGTTTATTGTAATACCATAAGAACTTGATAAGTACTTGAGAAGTAATAGTTCTATGGAAATAAGGAAGGATTCACTGTAAAGAGTTACACTGATGCAAACTTCTGAAAAGGATAGAAAATTAATTGCAAAATATATATGGGATATATAAAAGTAAATATTTGCTGATAAATGGAAACGTTCCAATAAAGTCATTTAAAAGGAAAAGCTGTGTATTTGTGTGTTAGAGAACATTAGTGGATGCTATATGGATCTGGAAGTTCATGAGATGAACTTATAGATATTATGATCTTTGATGACAAGTAAGGAGTACTTGGTCATGCAATGTGTCTAAAGGTTAGCAAAGGAATACTAGATCACATATTACGGCAACTCCATCTCATACGTGTGACGTACATCGAAGAGATGAGAGACATGCAGTTAATACCGACTTTGGCAAGGTGTTTCCATAACTCACTATATTAACACTAGAGCACAGTAACATGTGGGACATGTTTGAAGATCACTATGAATATGATTCAATGGTGATTGGCTCGCAGTGCAAGTGGGAGTCTATTGGTATGTATGCCCTGATAGACAATCATGGGATGATTGGTGGGATACATTAAGATTGATTTGATAAGCATCAAAGGCAAGCTTCCAATTCTTTCTGGTTCAGTCATATGAGATAATGATAGAATAGATTGGATGTCTAGAGAATGACAGAACTCAATGATGTATGTTTTTAGGTTGAGGACATGAACGATGAGATCATACAAATGCTAAGAGTTTGTACATTCTTATTATGTCCCTAGTCGGATGTCATTATAGAAGGTAGATAGACAACAATGACACACAAGACTAGATTGTAGTGTTGGTTGATGACAGAATCTCATTAGTCATGATATAAAGATATCAAACCAAACACATAGGTACTTGTTAGAGAACAAGTGTACTGGACAGGCCCACTATGAGTTTGACACATGGAACCATGACATGGTAGTCACAGTCAGTTCTCACAGTGATGGTGGTGAGTGTGATTCTTTGACCTGATATCACTACACTCAACACATGTTGTTGGGTACACTTTGACATCATCAAATGCAGTCCTGAAACATGGGTAGTTATAATGGTGATGATTGGGTGGCTTTGACAAATGGGGCTTTTGAGGGGTGAGTGATAGATATGGGATTTTTCCCTCTTGAGGGAGTTTGATATCCATGGCCACTTGATGAGTAGGATTGAGATAGGCGTGCGCACACATGTGTGAATCAGTATGTGATATTGATGCCATACATATCTCCTCCAATCTACTCTGAGATCAAGAAAGTGAATGAACATTGACAGGATGATTGTTCCAAGCCTTGAGTTCATTTGAGATATCAGTGAAAAAGGAATTATGCATTCACTGTAACACCATTCACGGATTGTAGGATTGAAAGTTGTTCTCCAACTTTCTATTTCACTTGGGTAGCACTGATGTGCGACTAGGCACCGCTCTTTGCTTCTGAAGTCATAAGTATTATGGACTTTCACTACCAACGTGAAATGGGCCTGCAGGGTCACACACATAGGATTTAACATGGAAGAGGAGTTTATCCACAAACAATGTTTAGATTGATTACTAAAGGAGTTTGGTAGTTCAATTAAACACTCAATCAATTGATAGCTCAATATCATAGTGTTCAAGGTGTTGGACCGATTGATTAGATTATCAGATTGATTGAAACTGCAATTGACTGATTTTGCACAGTCTGCACTCCCAATCAATCGGCTCTTGTGATGAACCGATCGGCTCATCGTGGTGAACCGATCAGCTCATGAGATGAACCGATCGGCTCATGACAGGCTGAACCGATCGGTTCAAGGGTTGAACTGATCGACTCAACTGGTCAAAATGAGCAAGTTGGGAAAGTCAGGTTGGTGAGAAATTTCTCTTCGTTTCACTTGTCCAATTTGATTGGAACAAGGACTGGTATTTGGATCAATTCAAAACAAAAGAGGAAAAGTCAATCGGGAACTGACCAAGGCAGTGAACTGATCATTTCAGAAGTGAACTGATCGGCTCAGGTGCCCCAACTGATCGGTTCATGTGTGAACCGATTGGCTCAGGTCCCCAACCGACCGTTTCATGCTTGAAACGATCGGTTCAGCTGACGTAGTTGGTTGTTTTGTAGAAAATCCCAAACCCTTCTACTCCTGCTTTAATCCCACATTGCCCGGGGTAGAGAACCCTATCCCATGACCCTCCTCTATATATAGAGGTATTGGGGGCTTCTCAAAGTACAACTCGGAACACTAGTTGCTCTGCAAAGTTTTCATTCTCTCTGGTTGTGGTAACAGAGAGAGCCTGAGCAAGTGCTACCCGATAAGGGAGGCACAGTAAAGGAAAGACAACTACAGAAAGGCAACTAGTTGTAGGAGAGTGTGTTGGTGACTAGTATGCTGACAGAAGGGTGTGACTCATTTTGATTCCTTATGGGACAAGGAGATCAGAGTTCTAGGTGGTCTGTGTGTACTACTTCAAAGGCGGGAGACTTCTACTGCTCAGAGAACAACTGTCAATCCTGACAGTCCTTGTGAGACCAGGAGCTGCACAAACACCATCCAAGACCGAAGGTGAAGACCGTGCAAGCTGTGAGGTAACGTCACCAAGCAAGCCTCGGGACAAGGTATGTCTCTACAAACCATCCTTCCTATTGTATAGATGTTGACGTGATTCCTTTATACTGGGTTTGGGGAGAAGAAAATTTGTGTTTCCGCTGCCTTCTCTGTCTCCCATAAAACCCAACATCATGACCTAGGTGTGCTTTGGATGTGTCTCGACTGAGACACTTTCCTTGTGTTGGGTTTTAGGGGAGACAAAGAAGGCAGCGGAAACAAAAAATTTTCCCCCCAACCCATACCGAGGAAACGCGTCAATGTCTATATAATAGGAAAGGATGGTTTGTGGAATCATACCTTGTCCCGAGGCTTGCTCGGCGACAATACCTCGTGCAATGCGCAGTCTAAACTCCGGACTTCGACGGTGTCTGTGCAGCTCCTGGTCGCACCGGGACTGACAACTCCTACTCGAACCGGACTGTCGGATGACAGTTGTCCTCCTAAGCGGCAGTGTCCTCCCGCCTCTGTAGTAGTCCACACGGACCACCTGGAACTCCACTCTCCTTGTCCCACAAGGAAGTGGAAGGAGTCGCACCCTCCTGTTGACGTACTAGTCGCCAATACGCTCTCTTGCCTCCTGTTGCAACTGCAGTTGTCCTTCCCTTGCTGCACCTCCCTTTTGCGGGAAGCACTTGCTCGGGCTCTCTCATGGTTACCAAAACCAGAGAGAACGACAACTTGCAGAGCAACTGGTTGCACTGAGCTGTCGTTTGAGAAGCCCCCAATACCCCTATATATATAGGAGAGTCATGGGACAGGGTTCTCCATCCCGGGCAATGCGGGACTAAAGCAGGAGTAGAAGGGTTCGAGAATTTTCCACAAAAAGCAACCAGTTCTCAACTTGAAATGATCGGTTCACAACTGAACCGATCGGTTCGGCCATTGAGCCGATCGGTTGGACCTGATCCGATCGTTTGGGGCACTCCAACCGATTGGTTGGTGCCCTGAACCGATCGGTTCATGGTCCTAGTCTGGCTCAAAAAGACTTTCCTTGTTTCTTTCCCAATTGGTATCAAATACCAATATTATAACCAATCGAATTGGGCAATTTGAAACTAAAGGAAAATTCATGCCGACATGACTTTTCCCAACTAATACGTTGCACCAGTTGAGCCGATCGGTTCAACCCTTGAACCGGTCGTTTCAACCTGGGCATGAGCCGATCGGCCTGGACACTCCAGCCACCGGTTCAGCAACCTCAGCCGATCGGTTGGGAGCACAGGTTGGGCAAAATCAGTCAAATGTGATTTCAATCAATCTGATACTCTAATCAATGCATCCAACACCTTGAACCATACAATATTGAGCCATCGACTGATTGAGTGTTTAATTGAACTACTAAACTCCTTTAGTAATCAATCTAAACATTGCTTTGTGGACAAAACTCCTCTTCCAGGTTAAATCCTATGTGTGTGACCTTGCAGGTCCATTTCACGTTGGCAGTGAAAGTTCATAACACTTATGACTTCACAAGCAAAGAGCGGTGCCTAGTCACACATCAGTGCTACCCAAGTGAAAGTAGAAAGTTGGAGAACAACTTTCATCCTACAATCCGTGAATGGTGTTACAGCGAATGTATAATTCCTTTGTCACTGATATCCCGAATGAACTCGAGGCATGGAACAGTCATCCTGTCAATGTTCATTCACTTCCTTGATCTCAGAGTAGACTAGAAGAGATATGTATGACATCAGTATCATATACTGATTCACACATGCGTGCACGCCTTTCTCAATCCTACTCATCAAGTGGCCATGGATATCAAACTCCCTCAGGAGGGACAAATCCCATATCTATCACTCACCCCTCAAAAGCCCCATGTGTCAAAGCCACCCAATCATCACCTTTATAACAACCCATGTTTCAGGACTGCGTTTGATGATGTCAAAGTGTGCCCAACGACATGTGTTGAGTGCAGTGATTTCAGGTCTAAGAATCACACTCACCGCCATCACTGTGAGTACTGACTGTGACTACCATCTCATGGTTCCATGTGTCAAACTCACGGTGGGTCTGTCCGGTACACTTGTTCTCTAACAAGTACCTATGTGTTTGGTTTCATATCTCTATATCATGACTAATGAGATTCTGTCATCAACCAACACCACAATCTAGTCTTATGTGTCATTGTTGTCTATCTACCTTCCACAATGACATCCGACTAGGGACATAACAAGAATGTACAAACTCTTAGCATCCGTATGATCTCATCGTTCAGGTCCTCAACCTGAAAGCATACGTCATTGAGTTCTGTCATTCTTTAGACATTCAATCTATTCTATCACTATCTCATATGACTGAACCAGAAAGAATTGGAAGCTTGTCTTTGATGTTTATCAAATCAATCTTAATGTATCCCACCAATCATCCCATGATTTGGCTCTCAGGGAATACATACCAACAGACTCCCACTTGCACTGCGAGCCAATCCCCATGAATCATATTCATAGTGATCTTCAAACATGTCCCACATGTTACTGTGCTCTTAGTGCAAACATAGTGAGTAATGGCAACACCTTGCCAAAGTTTGTACAAATTGCATGCCTCACATCTCTTCGCTGTACGTCACACGTATGAGATGGAGTTGCCGTAATATGCGATCTAGTATTCCTTTGCTAACCTTTAGCCACATTGCATGATCAAGGATTCCAGACTTGTCATCAATGAGTGGAATATAAGTTCATCTCATGAACTTTCAGATCCATATAGTATCCACTGCTGTTCACTAACACCTAGATACTCGGCATTTCACTTTTAAATGGCTATATTGGAACACTTCCAATTATCAACAAACTTTCACTTTTATACATCTTATGTATATTTTGCGATTAATTTTCTGTCCTTTCGGAAGTTCGCATCAATGTAACTCTTTACATCGAACTCTTCCTTATCTCCATAGAACTAGTACTTCACAAGAACTTATCAAATTCTCATGGTATTCCCGTAACCCTTACTGGAAATAGATAGACATCCACTCGTAATGTCACACATACGAGTTATCGGGATGAGCACATCATATTGCCATGTCCTACATACAAGATGATGAATGCATTTTATTCTTGCCATGTCATACATGCAAGATAATGGGATGATTACATACATGATAGATCCATATCTATTCTTAGTGTTCCCATTCTTCATAAGAATTGGACACTTGGCCTTGGGATAGTAATATCCATGTAACATGGACAAGTTTTCTCCCACTGAATCTGTGCATACTGAACACTTCAGTACAGATTGCCAATGTATGCTTTCTCTTTCCAGGTCAAGAGATTTTCGAGAACTATCTCTATAGATCTCTATTCCTATCACATAGGAAACATCTCTATCTTCCTTAAAGATAATTTCCACTTTTGGATTTCCATTCTAGAAAAATACCATTTCACATCAATATGTGGAATGTGAATACGCTCCCACTAAATCACAGATCACTTCTTTATCTTTGACATATCAGTCAAACCCTTTGACTATATTATCAAAATAAAGATCCAATTTTGAGTTTCTTGCACTCAATCAATCACATTGATTAGTCCATTGTAACTTATAGACTTCATTTGCATTAGTGGATTCATAAAACTTATAGGTTGTGTCATGTACAAATCCTGGTTTTATTCCTCGTAGGAATGCGGTTTTAGTATCCATATGCCAAATGTCTTAGTCATTAAGTTGCAATCAACAAGCATCATCCTTCTCAAAATGTTATCCATGTGTCTTAACACTTAAGACTCATCTGCACTTATGGATATGATCCAATGAGTGCTACCATCAAGGTCATACCTTATGGTTCACATGGAAGTCATTTAGGATGTAATGGTTTTAAACTATAACTCAAGATTCGGTTCCTCATATTCATCTTGATAGTTGACTCATCACATGAACAACTCATCACATAGATAATTGAGGTGTATCTGTTAAAGATATAAGAACTCACAACCCTTGTTATTCTTAATTTCTTTTATTAGTGTGGGGGTATTCTTTTATTAAGAAGAATTCAGTTATTTGATAATCATTCTCTAACTCCTTAGAGTATGATTCCTTCTTGATTCAGACATCACCATGCCTTAATCATGAGTTCACTATGATACACTATCATAATCACTCATAAGGATCTCAAACATTTGGTCCAAGTATTTCATTCATTGATCTCATCAAGAATTAATACTTTACCAAATTTGTACTTCATTTATGATAATCTTGAACATTTCAAGACATTCATATTGGTATTTCTCTAAACACCATTTGAAGTATTAGCATTTATTCCAATAGGTATGTAAATACATCACATGTATTATACCTAATAGGATAATCACTCTTCCACTACTTTAGTGAAGATTGATTAATCATGTCCAAGATATTCATGTCCCTTACTGGTTCTCTAACCAAAAGAGTCTAGTTTTATCCATCATATGGAAACAAGAAATGAATTTCTCATGATTAATGCTAATTAAATTGTTTGAGTTATCTATAACTTTTAGGTATCATCTTATCTTATGCATATCAAATATCACAAGATAAATAAGGCATTGCCACAAAGATCACATCTTTATAAATTGAAACATCTCTTTATTAATTGCTATCAATGTCATACAATATGCAAAAATAAAGTGTTTCTATCTATTGGCAAGTATGAAATAGCAGTTCATAACTGTATTACATGCCTTATTGGCTGAAAATAAACTAAAGTATTCCTATCTATAAAGGCAACACTTGCCCCAAGTAAGAATGCTTTACACTTTACATCTTGATATCATATATCTCAAAAGTGTTACAGGTTTACTTTCATGACACCTTTAAGTAGAGGTTTCAGTCGCCTCCTTCTTTTGTTCTTCCAGGTAGAGAGGACAATTCCTTTTCCAATGTCCTGGCTTTTGACAATGGTGGCAATTTCCTTTCTTAGTCACGCCTCCCTTGGCCTTGAGAGCTGAAGATGGCTTGGACTCCTGGCTAGCTTCAGAACCTTTCTTAGCTTTGCCCTTCCCCTTGCGCTTGGACTTGCCTTTCTTACTCGTGATCACCATCACGGACTTAGGCTTGTCCTTCTTCATCTGTAACTCGGCTGTCCTCAACATGCCCAACAACTCTGACAGTGGCCTATCAAAGTTGTTCATGTTGTAGTTCATCACAAACTGACTGTAAGATTCTGGCAACGATTGCAGTATCACGTCAGTAGCCAACTCTTGGCTCAGTGGAAATCCCAGTCTCTGTAGGTTCTCCACATACCCAATCATCTTAAGTGTGTGAGGACCAATTGGATATTCTTCTATCATGACGCATTTGAACAGTGCCCTAGAAACGTTGTACCTCTCTTGTCGTGCCTGATCTTCATACATGTTCCTGAGATGCAGAATCATCTCTATGACACCCATGTTCTCATGTTGCCTCTGCAACTCATGGTTCATTGAACATAGCATCAAGCACTTTGCATCAATGGCATCATCAGAATGCTTCTTGTAAGCATCCCTTTCTGCCTTTGGTGCATTAGGAGCGGGTTCCTCTGGAATTGGAGTATCCAGGACATAGAGCTTAAGCTCTTAAGTGAGAACAATTCTCAATGTCCGATACCAGTCGTGGAAGTTTGTCCCATTTAGCTTGTCCTTGTCAAGGACCGATCGCAAAGAAAAGTTGTTGTTGTTTGTTGCCATTTGAACTACAAAAGGAAAATATGCAATTTAGTCCAAAACTCATTTTTGACTTATTTGATTGATTTGAAAGTTTGACGATATAATTAGGCCTTTAATTAATTATCGCTCCCACTATTTTACTTCAAATTGATAGCCCTCACCATCAATTCGGAAGATTGCAGCGTACAACCTTCTAGTGGGCAAGATCCTGAAATCCTCTAAGTCATGGACCAGCTAGGGCTGTCACCCACAACATAGATCTCTCAGGTAGGCAACTTTTGCCAATTGCATCATATGCAACTCTTGATAAGATGTCATATAGAACTCCTTGCAATGATCATCTCCATGCCTCAAGGTACTAGATCCCATCTAGATCACCTTGTTAAGTCCGACCCAAAGCAAACACGATAAACATGCACCCTGCTAGGGCAGACCCACACATTCATCCTTCACGCTTCCACGAGGTAGACGGTGCACCACGCTAGGGCGTGCTCACACTTGGTCGAACAAGCTTTTCACGTGTGTCGCATTTAGAAGGCATCTAAAACTTAATATTGTAATGAGGGATTTGGTTATATATATATATATACATATCCAATCACCACAATACATAGTATGTATCATATACATGCTATATCCCACAGAAAACATGCACAAAATGATAAAAGCGATGATTATGGCCATCCTAATGTGATTCCTCAAGCCAAGAGGAATCACGGTCATCTAGGTCTACATCACATGCAACCTGTACAAGATGAACATCTGTGTCTTGCCATCCGAGTTGATCAACTCATCACATGAATGATCTGTACTCTCCAGCCAGTCGTCTGGGTTCCACCAGCCGATCGGTTGGCTCCTCCAACCGATCGGTTCGCCTGGTCATCGTGCATCTCGTCATGTCCGCCACCCGCTCGTCTCGCTCCTCGAACCGGTCATCAACCGATCGGTTCACTCCTTGAACTGACCGTCTGGAACGTCAACCGATCGGTTCACGCCTTGAACCGATCGTTTCAACTGTCGTCTTGATGTCCGCCGGTCTATGACATAACAGGAAATCTATCCTATTTATTACATTGCTTTAAAAAGGGAAACCCCGAGTTACATTTGGGGGGAGCAAAGGTAGGAAAGAATCTCGAATTATTTCGAGTTACATCGGGATTAAGAGAGGGAAGATCGGTGCGCATACCGAGATGCAAGAAACCACAAACAACCACACACAGATAGGGGTTTATAGGCCATAATCACGCTACACATATCCACCACAAAACTCGTTTAAGGGCGACGCGTATCGAGTGCATTAATAATACATATCATATATGTAATTAGGGATTTGTGGATTTAGGATTGGACATGCATAAAGCCGATATTATTCGCATCGTATGCAATAATTAAAGGTGACAAACCAAAATCGATCATATCGATATTCCTAAAATATAGAATAGCTGACGTGGCTCTGATACCACTGTTGGGTTTTAGGGGAGACAGAGAAGGCAGCGGAAACAAAAAATTTTCTCCCCAACCCATACCGAGGAAATGCGTCAACGTCTATATAATAGGAAAGGATGGTTTGTGGAATCATACCTTGTCCCGAGGCTTGCTCGGCGACAATACCTCGTGCAATGCGCGGTCTTCAACTCCGGACTTCGACGGTGTCTGTGCAGCTCCTGGTCGCACCGGGACTGACAACTCCTACTCAAACCGGACTGTCGGATGACAGTTGTCCTCCTAAGCGGCAGTGTCCTCCCGCCTCTGTAGTAGTCCACACGGACCACCTAGAACTCCACTCTCCTTGTCCCACAAGGAAGTGGAAGGAGTCACACCCTCCTGTTGACGTACTAGTCGCCAATACGCTCTCCTACCTCCTGTTGCAACTGCAGTTGTCCTTCCCTTGATGCACCTCCCTTTTGCGGGAAGCACTTGCTCGGGCTCTCTCACGGTTACCAAAACCAGAGAGAACGACAACTTGCAGAGCAACTGGTTGCACTGAGCTGTCATTTGAGAAGCCCCCAATACCCCTATATATATAGGAGAGTCATGGGACAGGGTTCTCCATCCCGGGCAATGCGGGACTAAAGCAGGAGTATAAGGGTTCGAGAATTTTCCACAAAAAGCAACCAGTTCGCAACTTGAAATGATCGGTTCACAACTGAACCGATCGGTTCACAACTGAACCGATCGGTTCGGCCATTGAGCCGATCGGTTGGACCTGAGCCGATCGTTTGGGGCACTCCAACCGATCGGTTGGTGCCCTGAACCGATCGGTTCATGGTCCTAATCCGGCTCAAAAAGACTTTCCTTATTTCTTTCCCAATTGGTATCGAATACCAATATTATTCCCAATCGAATTGGGCAATTTGAAACTAAAGGAAAATTCTTGCCGACATGACTTTTCCCAACTGATCTGTTGCATTAGTTGAGCCGATCGGTTCAACCCTTGAACTGGTCATTTCAACCTGGGCATGAGCCGATCGGCCTGGACACTCCAGCCGACCGGTTCAGCAACCTCAGCCGACCGGTTCATCACATGAGCCAATCGGTTGGGAGCACAGGTTGGGCAAAATCAGTCAAATGTGATTTCAATCAATCCGATACTCTAATCAATGCGTCCAACACCTTGAACCATACAATATTGATCCATCGATTGATTGAGTGTTTAATTGAACTACTAAACTCCTTTAGTAATCAATCTAAACATTGCTTTGTGGACAAAACTCCTCTTCCAGGTTAAATCCTATGTGTGAGACCTTGCAGGTCCATTTCACGTTGGCAGTGAAAGTTCATAACACTTATGACTTCACAAGCAAAGAGCGGTGCCTAGTCACACATCAGTGCTACCCAAGTGAAAGTAGAAAGTTGGAGAACAACTTTCATCCTACAATCCGTGAATGGTGTTACAGCGAATGTATAATTCCTTTGTCACTGATATCCCGAATGAACTCGAGGCATGGAACAGTCATCCTGTCAATGTTCATTCACTTCCTTGATCTCAGAGTAGACTGGAAGAGATATGTATGACATCAGTATCATATACTGATTCACACATGCGTGCACGCCTTTCTCAATCCTACTCATCAAGTGGCCATGGATATCAAACTCCCTCAGGAGGGACAAATCCCATATCTATCACTCACCCCTCAAAAGCCCCATGTGTCAAAGCCACCCAATCATCACCTTTATAACAACCCATGTTTCAGGACTGCGTTTGATGATGTCAAAGTGTGCCCAACGACATGTGTTGAGTGCAGTGATTTCAGGTCTAAGAATCACACTCACCACCATCACTGTGAGTACTTACTGTGACTACCATCTCATGGTTCCATGTGTCAAACTCACGGTGGGTCTGTCCGGTACACTTGTTCTCTAACAAGTACCTATGTGTTTGGTTTGATAACTCTATATCATGACTAATGAGATTCTGTCATCAACCAACACCACAATCTAGTCTTGTGTGTCATTGTTGTCTATCTACCTTCCACAATGACATCCGACTAGGGACATAACAAGAATGTACAAACTCTTAGCATCCGTATGATCTCATCGTTCAGGTCCTCAACCTGAAAGCATACGTCATTGAGTTCTGTCATTCTTTAGACATTCAATCTGTTCTATCACTATCTCATATGACTGAACCAGAAAGAATTGGAAGCTTTCCTTTGATGTTTATCAAATCAATCTTAATGTATCCCACCAATCATCCCATGATTTGGCTCTCAGGGCATACATACCAACACCTTGGGTGTAGTGGTCATGACCTAGATGTTCTTAGTTGTGTTTGGGTCGAGACAGCTTGTCTTTTTGTGGGGTGTCTTGACCTAGTTTGTTGAGGGAGCATGTGTCTCGACCAAGACACTTGTGTGGTGTTTGTCTCAACCATCCTTGAGTGTCTTAACCATGACGTAGATGTTGGGGACCCTAATAGGTCAAGACCCAACATTGTTTGTATCACCACCTCATGCATATTTGTTTTAAGTGATTGCATGTGTATTTCTTGGATGGACAAGTGTCTGTTTGGTGCCTTTAGACCTCATCTCCAACCTACTTTGCTCCTCCTCAAGTATATAAACCCTCTTCCCTTCTTGTAAGTGAACCTTTGGGCCCTCCTTCTTCCTCCCTCTCTTTAGCTCATCCATGGAGCTTGGTGGAGTAAAGAAGGGAAGATATTTGGAGCTTTGGTGATCGGATACCTTACATGTGGTGATCCTTGCTCATCTTCAACCTTAGTAAGTGTTTCCCTTTCTTTGATGGCATTTCCTTAGAACTCATACCCAGTCTTCTTCTCTTTTATTGGCCTTAGACCATGGATCCTCTGTGTTGGTTGTTCTTTAGAAGTGAACCCCTCATCGCAAGGGTCATAGGCCATTTTTTGACAAGGTGGACCCAAGTGTGAGGAAGTTCTTCTCTCTTTTCTCCCTTCTCCCTTTGGTTCAACCTGGGGTTTCTTTTCCATTTTCTTGCGCTATCTATGACCTTGTGTCTTCTCATTCTTCTTGAGGTTATCTTGTGGCTTAAAGTGGAGACTTTGGTGGAGCTTCTTCCTCTCTTGGTGATCGTGTGCTTGGAGCTTGTTATTCTTGGAGTTGATCTTATTTAAGGCAGGTTTTATAAATATCTACCTTCCTCTATCATTAGCACTCTTAATCTTATTTGCATACTATTGTTTCTCATTATAAAGGTTCCCTTAATATGTTAGTAAATATATCATGTTTTAGAGCTTAATTGATTATGATTATCATGCTTGATATGTTTAAAATCCAAAACCCTAATGTTAGGGACCCAATTTTAGAGATAGTTTTCTCTTTGTGTAATATATTATTTTAACCATTAAGTATGATGTTGATGAGTTAGGTGATGTATATTAGTTTTAGGTTTAAAGATCTTGTTTTATAATGAAGATTACTCTCCTTCTTAAACCCTAATTTCTATGTGCACATTTTAGCTTGAGAGGATGGTGCTACATGTAGCTTGAACTTTAGTTTTATCACCATGATCTAAATCCTTATTTTCATTTGCTACCTTGGAAGTTTTGGGTGTTATCTATGTTATCTTGAGGTTTGGTTTTCTCTCTCTAAGGCTTTTCCAGATGATTTCCATGGTGCTCATTTTTAGGGTTTGATGATCTTGGACCATGAGCTCTGATCTTGATGACGTTGTGTGTCTTTGTTGTTCACTTCTATTTTGGTAAGACATTAAGTTTTCTTGTTTTTAAGTCAATACATATGTGTACCCTTGTGTTTGAGGTTGATACATGTTTGGTTTTGGTCTATATATGCATTTTGATGTCCTTTAGTCACATCGTTGGTCTATAATCAGCACATTGCTTATGTTGTTGGGACGTTTGGTCTCATCTTGTGGGTTTCCACATCTTTTAGGTGGACGTGCATGTTGGAATAGAGCTCGAGTTTCTAAGAAAAAAATATTGAGGTGTTGTAGCTATTGGAACATGGTTATGTTGCTAATGTCTAGCAATAGAGTCATATGTGTCGTCCCTGGAGTCCTTGGGGGTGTTTTATAGATTTTATATATAGGTTTGAATTTTTGGACATATGTGATGATGGTTTAGATGTGATTTGTGTACATGAACACATTATCATATGAAATAGGTTGTGGATAAATAGCCAACTTATTATGTCATGTGATGAATTTTGATATGAATGGAATACAAGTGGCTCTAGTTTATGGCTTCAGACATGATGACTTCAGCTTTATGCATAGTTATGAAATCGGTTTTAATTGCCTTCTTTGGTGGTAATGTCATTGTTAGTGTTAATTTCACACTTGGTTTTTGAGTAATCTCACTTTGTGTGTCAAAGGGTGTCACATTGGTTGCCAACTCTTCACCTAATGAAAATCCTAGTCTCCTTAGGTTCTCCACATTCTTAATCAATTGGAGCACATTGGGCCCCACTGGATCTCTATTGCACTAGAACAACACCTTTGACATGTCATAACTCTCTTGTCTTACCTAATCCCTAAACACATTATACAGATGTGTCACCATCTTGATGACTTCCATGTTTTCTTGTTGTCCCTACCACTCGTAGTTCACTAATGTAGTTCTTTGGAGCCACAAACAACTATTGTACACCTAAGGTCATACATCACATGTACCAACATGTACTGGAAAAGTATGTGTTAGGAACAAGGTGGTTGATCGAAAGGACCCTCTAGATGATTGATTGGTCTCTTGTCGACTAGTTCTTCATCATTAGGCTGGCTCTCGGCTCAATGGAAAGGCTAGAATCTTCTAGTTGGTTGGATTGGACTCTGATTAATCAATTGGCTCCATTGGTCAGCTATATCCTTTAGTCATCTGGTCAATCGAATGGACCCTAGTTGGTCGACTTGTCAGGTTAGAATGCCTTCTTTATGTCATAAAAGGATATTAATGTTATCTTATTCTACATGTTATAATTTTTAAAAGGTGAAAAACTCAAGTTACATTCGAGGGGAGTAAAAGGAGGAAAGCATTAAATTGTGTATGGAGAAGTGGAGGAATGCTCGGTATGTAAATTGAATTTAGAAGAGAGAAAATAAACCACACATACACGTAGATAATCCAAGGGGTTTGGCCATAATCACATCAGTCATCATAACATTTTAAGGCAATGTGTATAGATTGCATATATATCCTATCATATATGTTGGATCGATGGGACGTTCCCTAGTGTATGTGGTTTTAATCATATATGCACATTAATCATGTAAATATTTTCATCACATGCAACCAAAACTAATCAAATCAATTAAATTCCTACAATATAGTAAATTCATGTGACTCGCACATCAATATTAGGAAATATGGCATTAGTGATGGTAGAAGAAACAAAAAAAAATCTTTTCATACTCCCCATAACTAGAAAATCGTGTCAAGATTTATGAAATGGGAAGGCACTTGCGAGGGATATACTTGGTCCTAGTGAAAGTGTCATGCAGATTTGTGCTTCTTTCTCAAGTAGCACAAAGATAGTAGTCGGCGAAGGCCTCCTAGTGTAGCACCACAGACAAAGGTTGACAACATCCTCCTAGAATAGTGGAAACGGGCTCCACACCTCAATGTAGTCCAAACGGACCTCTTTGTACTTCTAGAGCTTATGGGAAGGATTTGACCCTTTGTGTTGTCAATGTGCATTGACTTTTCTCCCCTTGGGTATCTCTCCCTTTTACAAGTAATACACCTATGACTCTCACATTACCACAATTGTAAGATGAGGAGTCTTGTCATATAAGAATGTTCAAATCCTTGGCCAACTCCACCACCCCCTTTATATAGGAGTCGATGGGATAAGGGCTTCCACAACTCCTGGGATACAAAAGGTCAGATCTCATGGTTTGAGGGCTATTGCAAATCACTAATCAGCGGACTGGACTCCCAATCGGTCGATTGGCTTTCTTTCCTATTTTCAAACATACTAGCTTTTAATGCAATGATTAATACACATCATTAATTCGGAAACAGTCACTTGACCCATTCCTACTTGTCGTCCAGTTGAATGACTGGATTAACTAGTCATACACCTAGACATTCCAATCAATCAAATGGCATTCCCAGCTAGTCAACTAGACACTCTAGCAAGTAAACTGACAGTCATTGTTGTTTAATTGGATTACCTAAATACTTTAGCAACCAAGTTAAACCTTACCCTTGAGTAAACTCCTATTCCAAATGCATCCTATGAGTGCGACCCTATAGGTCCCAAATTACATTGGTAGTGAATGACAGTAACTTGATTATGACATAAAGTGATGAGCAAATTCAACCTACATCTGTGATTAGTGTTATCTTGATCATGTACTTCCTTCGTCTCCGATATCCAAATTGAACACAAGGAATGGAATTGGCATTCTCTTAACACCCAATCCATGTTCCTTGAACTAGAAAAAATTGTATGAGATGCATGCCATTTCAGATATCACATATTGACTCACATGAGTATGGCTATACATTTCTCAGTCTTGTATATTAAGTGGCCAGGATATCAACTCTGGTAGGAGGGACAAATTGCATCTACATCTCTCATAGTTGATTTTCATGTGTCACAACGTACCCAAGCACCACCTTTGTGGACACCCTTATTCAAGATCATGTTGGATGGTGTCAAATTCATTAAATGACATTTGACGAGTGTAGTGACTTCAAGACTAAGAACTACAATTACCACTATCACTTTGAGAGATAATTTTGACTACCATTCCATTGTTTCCACATATCACTCTCAAGGTGGGTATGTCTAGTACATTGTTCTTTAATAAGTACTTATGTGTTTGGATTGATATAATATATCATGACTAATGAGATTCTTCATCATATAACACACATTCTAGTCTAATGTATCATTGTTATCTATTTTGCTTTTACAATAATATCTGACTAGGGGAATAGCAAGAATGTATGTACTCTTAGCATACGTATGATCTCATTGTTTAGGTCTTCAACCTAAAGAAATATGTTGTCAAGTAACATTCTTTACAAATCTACCATGTATGTTTCATCATCTCATGACTAAGACAAACACAATAAATGGAATTACCTTTATTATTGTCAAATCAATTACATGATCTTCAAGTGAGAAACACATTGAGATATTCTTGAGGGACAAGCATCTTTGGCATGATCTATCTCCTTGGTGATTGTGGATAGTGGGATATTTTTTCCCCTTTACCTTAAGTGAAATATGTTTTTTATTTTCACCAAGCATGAATTGATCAATTTGTGTAGCCATCCAATTTACTAAAAGTAGATCCCTTGATTTCACTAAACTCTATGGTTGGACAATTAATCGACTTGTTAGGAAAGTTAGTCCACTGGGTCTTATTAGTGGCTCAGTTTCTACAAGTGAGTCAATATACTAGAGAACTTGTCGATCGAATCACTCAAAAAAGTTCTTAGGGAGTTACAAGTCAGTTGCTTGATAGGCTAACTAGTTGAGGGGTAGGACGATCCTAAACTCTATTATCAATTTTTCCCAAACTGTCTATTAAAAATCATTGATCGAGTCAATCATTTGGTTCATGGAAGCACTCTTTATACTACATGCAAGTTGTTTTACTGGGGAACCAATCAATCAGATGACAAGCTTCTACCATATTGTGAAGTTGAGACTCTTACCCTAGTCCCTATTTATCTTTCCCAAGCTTTGACCAACATCTCATTTGGGATCATTACAAATAGCATAATGTGTCGCCTGATCTAGTAAGTAAGGGTAGATTGATACAATTTCTCCAGCAAATTTATTTTGTAGTTCCTCTCTAGTCATGATGCTCTCCCTTTCTAAGTTATTGTACTAGATTCTGCCCTTATCAATGAGAGAGTGTCAAAAAGGCACTTCCTAATAGAATTATCTAACACTCCTAGTTTCTAGCTCATGCTTCTCAAATTGGAAAACCTCTATAGATGGTCTTGGCAATCCACACCCACTCATCCTACAAAGGTGTTGTTTTACATCATTAAATCCATTTTGGCCTGATTTCAAATTATGAGTTTTATGATGGCCGGTGGGACCAGATGGTGGTGGACATATGTGTTCGTGGCTTTAGAATATAAAAATCACTAAGACACTTTTATAGTTTTAATTCTTCTACAACTGTCCAAGCTGCCCAGATCTCTTCTTGTACCTTCTTGTCTCTTAAATGTTTATGTCCCTCTAAATGGCATCAGGTAGGTCCATCATGCATTGAATCTCAATCTCATCTATCCTCTAATCATTTTCTTTCATCCTCTCATACCTATCTTTGGATCAAAACTTGATGTGAAGTCAGTACTCAACGAGTCGCATGCACCCAATAATAGGACATGAGTAAAGGAATTGATGACAAGTCAAATAGACAAGTAGAGATTTGAATAAAAAAGATATGAGGTAAAACCAATGTTAAAAGGGAATTCATATATCAATAATAATTAAAATGGATTCAATCATATGGTTCTATTGTCCATGGTAACAATGTCAAAATTTTACTATTGCACTTGAAATTTACTCGGGGTGAAATTCCCAGATTTCCCTAATCTAACATACAACAACCCCACTTGCAAGGGTCTTTTAAAGTATAACTTTTCGGTCAAATCATAAAGGACCCCATCTTCTAAAAAAGCTTCCTAATCTTATCCATATCTAGTCAATATGAATATATCAAGATTGATAATTGGTTTATTACACTAATTATATTTGAAGTAAAAATTGTAATGAAATGAGATATAATTATATGATGGAAGGTGTTGTGGGACTTTTTTACCACCCCTACCCACATTTAGTCACACAGTGCATCTTTTACTCATATGGATATTATATTGGGACAAAATAATTTCCAATCCTCCAAACTTGAAGACATTTCTAGGATGAATATCCATGTTAGTTTTTTGTCATGTTACCTATGAATCATGAATCAATCACCTTAAAGAAATCCCATTTGAAGTTCTAATTCAGTGGTCAACAACGATTAATGGGTATTCTAGTTATAAGTCAAAGAAATATAGGTATATAATTATCATGAACATATAAAATAGGTGATCAATTCAAAATACATGCAATAAATAATTAATTAGAAATCTATTGTTCCATACAAGAAGAGAATGACATTTTGAGATTAAAAAATATCGATGTTAGTGTTAATCCCCACACCCAAACACGAGAACTACTTGCTCATGTTAGAGAAAGAAACACAATACCAAGAGAAGGATGGGAAGGTCATCACAATAATGATGAGGAAGATCACAGTCATGGTCTCAAGATATCTATATACACTATAGTGATGAAACAATATATGGCACAACCATGGGGGGTGTTTTCTCCTTCCATGCTCCGAGAGAGACCATAAGCTGATTTCTCAATGATGAAAATTCAATCCCAAAACCTAGGGTGAAACCCCTTAAGTATTTTAATTCTAGGCCCATAAAATAATCACTTAAGTGGCCTGATGTAACTATCCCGTCTCCCAGTAACCCCCACTTAAAGGAGACCAAGAGATCAGAGTCGTTATCTAATAACCTGGATCAAAGGTTCGACAAATAATAAATAATAATTATGAAATTCTACTACTAAATTGAAAACTGGTATAAAATCAAAACTTTACTTACCTTTTAAAAGCTGGGATTTCTAAACTTCTATCCATGAAGATACTAATCTATCTAATCCTCATGTGTACGTTATTTCTCATTTAGTTCCACCTATGCCACTTTACTATTTGTTCTTTTCATTTGTACCTAAAATGCTGACAAACAAAACGTCGGTCAGCAAGAAGCTGGCATGTGGGGGAAACAATAATTGTGCAACTATGTTAACAATGTAGTCAACCAAAAATATCATTTAACATCTAAGATTACGTTTTAAGTAATACTACTCAATCCTTGCCTATCCCCTATCTCTGTACTATCCCTGCACTGGACATGGATACTACCTTTCTCATATGGCAGATCCTTACCCCCATGGTCCCACCACATAGGTAGCCAATTCCTAGGGCTATGGAGTCACATGGCCCTACCCACAGGTAGCCCAATCCCTGACTCATGATGACTTGATGGTCCTACCTCATTGATAGCCATGTACTAAGTCATTCAATGACCTGATGGGCCTACCCCATTAATAGCCATGTACTAGGTCAATCCATTAGGCTACAGAGGGGACTAGGATCTGAGCTAGTAGGCACATCTCTTATGTGATAGTCATATTCACATTATAATTTGCATGAATTAAATGCAACCAATAGTTTAATTCAAGTCATCGATAAAACCTTGAAAATCCTCGAGAAACTAATTCGGGATATTCATAGCCGTAACCACATACCTGTCAAGTTGATGTGAGACAGAAATAATCCAATCAACCAATAGGCAAGCAAGCATTCAATAAGATCCTGAAACAATTATACAATTTCCTTTTATTACTCATGTCATTAAGATCTATTAAATCTAGCTCACTTCCTAGGGTTTCTAGTTCACTTTTAGGGTTTCCATTACAATTAGGTTTTCCCTTCATCTTTTACTATTTTAAACCCTAATTTAATGCAATTTATCACAAACCCTAATTATCTCAACATCTAATCCTCAGTTTCAGATTTAAGGCATAATTAATCATTAAATAAGTCCATTAAACCTCTTTTACATTAAAGCTACAATTTTCATCCTTTTAATATATAACAATATCATTATGCTCATTCATAGTTCATTATGATTGAATTCACATGTGAACTCTATTTGTCATTAATTCCATCTTGATTCATTTAAAAACCCTAACTTCTATATTAAGGTTATTTATCCACAAATTAGGAACTTTAATGCTCGAAATAGTGTATAACCATGAAAACTCAGTTCTATGCATGAAATTGAATAATTTAAGCCATTAGTAGTCCTAATTACCAACATTAGGGTTTCAAGGCCCAGTAAAGCCTATTTATGCACATAAACTCTAAATTAAATTAATTATAGGAAAAGTTCATCTTTTTCAATATTAATGTTCCTTTTCATCATAAACAGGTTAATATCAACTTTAAACACTCATTTAACCCTACTAATCACATTAATCATTCCCACTTAGGGTTTCTTTAATCATCATTACATTAAATTTAATCACTTCCATTACTTTTCGAATTTCAATCATAATCAAGCTTCAATTATATTTTTAATGGATTTCCCTCGTTTTTCTGAGCAAGTTTCATATTTTATGTGTGCTAATCCGAGCTACGGATCATTAGTTATGAAAATAGCAAAAAAACTCACTTTGGGCCAACCAGAAGCCACCACGTCGTCCGATTCTCATGCTATGTGATCAGTTTTGGAAACATAGCCAAAAGATGAGATTGCCCTCCATTAATTCGGTTGTTGCTTCAGCCCGCAGAGGGAAAAATGGTCCAAGGCCCTGGGCCTTCATCTTCCTTCATGCGACGTTGTTGGGTGCATCGTCCTATAGCCCTAGCCGCAATCCACGCGGTGTCTCCGCCTACCCTGGGACCGACAGCCATTGGGGACTGGTCCCCTGCCTCCGGCATGCCCTTGCGTAGATGAGGATGCCTCAGATATGGTCAGAAGGGTGGGGAGCAAGCTCTGCAATCTCACAATCTCACAACCATGTTGCAGCCGTGTTGTAGGTGTGTCGCTGGTAAATTCATGAAGTTGGATGCTCGAGAGCATTGTCCGGTCATGCACAGGTCTTCGAGGAACATCAGGCATCCCTCCAAATGGCTCCACACCCCCTCGTTTCTCCAAAGAAAGCACCACTCGATGTTAAGGTTTTGCAACCAAGAACGATGAAGAAGGAGAAGAGATACATGTGAGATCTCTTTGGAACTTGAACTAGAAGGCCAACCCCTTATATAAGGGAGGGTTTACACACCCCAAGATGTGCATCCTCCTAGATGCAAGATCTTGTACCAATAGGAAACTAATTCCTTCATTAGAAAGCAAGCTCTCTCTCTCTCTCTTCTTTATCCTTTGTATATTCCCTATTATATGGATATTAGGAATTCGAAATTTCCTCTTTCATTTTCTTTATATTTGTCTTTTTAATTCGTTGGCCACGGATTTTTATATTTCCTGAAGTAGATAATACCGCTCCTTTAATAAAACCACAAAAATCATTAATAATGTACTACATTATTCTCTTATTTTGCTTTATTGGTATTTTCTCTTTCCTTCCTCTTTATTGGGACTCCTTGGATCCCAAGAAACTCAAAGGTTTCGAATTTCCTCATTAAGGATACTCATTATCCTTATAGATGCATCTAAATGCATTATTCTTCATTGTTTTCAATTTCTTTCTGAATACAGAAATACTTAATTGATCTTTTTCTTTTCTTTTTGCATTATCTTGCAACTTTGGACTCCTTGGAACTCAAGGAACCCATGTGGCACGAAATCCACCTTTGGATTAAGCTTTTTTGCCTTCTAGAGGTTTCCACACCTCTCTTTTCTCCAAAAACTCAATTATTCATTAATTAATTGAATTTCCTTGTTATTGGGCCCAATAGCCAATAAATCCCACAAAATAATCATCAAGGCTATTGTAAATGAAATCCATTTATTCAAAATAGATTATATCATTATTCTTTCAAATATCTTTAATATGAGAAATTACATTTCTCACCAAAGGAACCCAAAAAATTGGGGTTGTAACACCCGACGTTGCTCATGTTTGCACCTAGAAAACCCATTATTTGAATGGGTGTCCAGTTTATCATCTTGATGCTTGATAGAAATCTATCCTCTATATCTAGTTTGTCGACTAGTGAATAAATTGGTTGACTAGCCAAGTGGAATTTTGTTGTGCATGTTGATGATGATGAAATGATAGGCTAGATGAGGAATTTGATAATAGCTTTATTGAACATGAGTTTTGCATACATTACTAGTTGGCCAATTCACAAAGAAAACAAGTCAACTGGGTTGTATCTCTGATTCTCAGTCAGAGTCCTATGTAGTTAAATTATGAGATAGTCGACTCGTAGGAGGTGTCATACTTTCTGTGAATTTTTTATCCTTGATGAGTTGGATGATTGATGAAAGCAATTGACCAATTCCATAAAGGGAGGATTAATGCAATTTGTTTGACTAGGTTAGCCATTCTATTGGTTCATTTGTTGTTTTTTTTTGCTCCTTGGGGGAAAAATACAGTCGATAAAATATCTAGACGTAGGACATCATACATGTCTCTATAAATTGGATAAGAGTGCTTTGGAGAGTTCTATTAGATTAAGGGCACTGGAAGGGGGGTTGAATAGAGCTAAAAACACTTAAACCAAATTCATTAGACCTTCAAATTACATAAAGAGAGAAGATTGCAAATATGAGTGCAACTAAACATAAATAGAAAGGATGAGAGAAATTGAATAAGATCCAGAACAAGCTATGCATAGTGGTTTCAAACTCTAAACTAGGAGAGTGTATATCCACTACCTAGAGAGGTCAATCTCTAGGATTTTGCAACCATTGCACCTTCTATATGTTCTATTATAAGAGATACGATAAGACCTTACTTTTATAGGGAAAGAATACCTATCCTTCCTTTTCAAGGATCAAAAGGATCCACTAAACATTACAAGATCTTACATGTCCTTATAGAAAGAGTCTTCAACCTCTATAAGGGTTAACCAACTTTTGCAACTACCTAGACACTTTCACCAAGGAGCTCCCCTCTTAAAAAAGGTCTTTGGCCTTGAAGGAATTACCTACTCTCCTCTTGGATCTTCAGCCTTGAACTTCCCCTTCACCAAGGAGAAGCTTTCACCTTCACAACTTGAGAGAAGGGATAGGGAAAGGGAGGATTGAGTGCTTCACGAGGAGTACAATGAAGTAGCTATCTCACAAATAACCTATCTTACTTGAATTAAGGTTGATTTGTAGTAAGATAGAGAGAGAAAGGGGCTCTTAGTAGACAAATCCACTCAATTATAGCTAGGAGCATAAGAAGCAAACTTGGGATGAAGACTAAGGGTCCCTATTTATGGTTGGGGTGTCTACTAGATAGTAGAAGCACTTGTCAATGAATTCTAGTCAATAGGGTGTTTGTAAAGAGAAGAGATCACCTCCTTATTAAAATTTAAAGGAAATAAAAAAACATCCATCTTTAAACAAAGATAATAGATATTGAGGGATGCATGCATAATATTCCAAGTAAATAAGCATGATTCAGATACAAAACTGTCAATAGTAGTAGTTGAAAGAAAATCTAAGTTATTACATGACTTCTAAACTCAGTTCACCACATGGATTTCATGAAATGAAAAACTAGAAAGGACACTAATATTATCTAGTAGTAGTAACCTAGACATCCTTTAAGCAAGACTTGAAAATCGACTCCTGGTTCTGGTTTCCTTGATCTTATTAAACACCTTGTTCAACACCTGGGTGGTTGGAAAATCACCTAGAAAGATAAAGAAATAAGGTATTTGTCAAAATAGTAAACAAGAACAAAATCTAAAGAAATAACATGGAAACAAAGGCTAAGATTTCATCATAAGATGAACAGATCAAGAGTATGAGGCATAATCAAATGGATGCTTGCCATAGCAAGAAAATAGTAAAAGATTTGCATGCATGATTAATATTGACTATGTTAACTAAGTAGGGTTGAGACACCTACCAGACCTCAACTTATAGGTGAGGGGAGAGTAACACATTCTAGTCACCTACAAAAATTTTATAAGGGGGAGATTAAACACATTCCTCAGGGTGAAATAACACATGCCCTATCTATGGGTGGTGGTACAAAAGTACCACTACATTAGCTAAATAGTCTAATAAAATCAACATGCTAAAGAGAAATTATGGCAAGTAGAATCATCATATATTTGAAACATGGAAGTGTGGGACAAAACCTAAGAAATAGAATATCAATACTGATTTTGAGTTAAATATAGAAAAAGGAATATTAATAGAGAAAAAAGGGTCCATATAGTGCCTCATTGGGAAAATAGGGTTTGGTTTTTAAATATCCCAACTTTGGGTGTAAGGATGCACATACCTCTCTTATTTTGTTCAATTACCAACCTGCACCACTTTTAGAAGATCCCAAGTTCAACTTTGCCTATTTAAATTTATTAACATGTATTAGAGCACATAATGCACCTAAAGGTAGAAAAACCCTAATTTTGGATATTTTAAGAAAAGCTCATATTTTAACTCTGAAAATCTAACCAATCAACTTATTAGGTTCTCCTGATCAAGAAAACGTATTCTTATGTTAACTTTGGAGTTAATATGATTAAGTTGTAATTTTTATGGATTTTATGCATTAAATTCATTTTCGAGAAGTCATCCATTGAAAAAAAATGGAAATCAAGCTTTGAAACTATTTTATAAAGCTTAATTTTTTTATTCCAAAACATGTCAATTTGTTAATTATTGATAAGTTAATTAAAAGATATGCTTTTATGCTATTCTAACCAATCAATAAATTAGATAATTCCAAATAAGTGAGAAAAGCTCGAGAGAGGGAGAGAGAGTGGTTGGGTCCGGGTGACTTGGCCCAATCACTCACGGGTCAAAGCTCCCGTGTCTTTGGCCAAAGTGAAAAACAAAATGGAAAAAAGATGATTATGCCCTTAAGCAAAAAACACAACAAAAGAGCAAAAAAGGAGTGGTACATGAGTAAAAACACACAATAGATTCATCTGCTTCATTCACGCAACCCATAGTTATGTGAAGCAACTAGCTTCTTTGACCAAGATTGGGTATAACTGCATAGCACGATAATTCTTGAGATCAAGAATAGAGAAAGATAGAGGATAGGGAGATGAACTTACATCTAGGATGAATTGGTCAAAGGTGGTAAGGAGAAGGGGAACTAGCCACCATAAAACCTAGACTAGAACTTGGTTACTGGTAGTCAAGCACTTGATCAACAAGAAAATTGGTGTGACAAACGATCGTAATGCAGCCGAAGAAGACCAGGGTTAGGGTATTTATAGGTGAGGTTATGATTCTAGGGCTATGGGTGGTAGTTTTTGAGAACTCAAAGAGGAGTTTTAGGTGTGTCTTGAATCCTTGACGAATCCATGGAAATTATGGATTGTTAGGTTTGTCATCCAATGAGGAATGCATAGGAGGAAAAATCTTGAGAAAATATCGAGTAAAGATTGAAAATCACAATTTGAAATCTCCACGTGAACAGTTCATGTGTCTCGATTTAATGTGAGGTAGAAGATGAGTGCAAACCGTCCAATCCTCCATCCAACAGCTGATATCATGTGCAAAAAATCAAAAGTAAAATGACCGTGTGACAAATTAATTACCTCTCAAATCATATTCGGACTAAAGTGATGTATATATCTATTTAACTTTTTCTCTCCCCTCAATTGAGGATGTGAATGAATTCTAAATTTAATGAAGTTTTACACCTAAACTAATTTGTACATGTAGAATCTGAATATGACCTTAGTTTTCAGTTCTTTGGAGTTTATATATTTTATTAATTCTTTTAAAGTAATTTATATTTTCTCTTTCTTATCACATTAGAGACTTCTAGAATTACATAATTTTGGTGAAACTTCACTCTCAAGCAAACTAAGCAATCTATAACATGAATGGACGATTAATTTTATTTTTTGGTATGATTTGATACATTATTAAATATTTTGGACTTTATTTACACTTTCCCTCTCCTAATCTACATATGTACATTAAAGATCATATAAATTTCATGAAAACATATCCAAAGGCTATTTTTTATGTCTGGATTACAAATCTAAGATTAGTTTTCTTTTTGGGGTCATTAATTATTTTATTTCATATTTTGGAGGAAACTATATTTCCTTTTTAAAATAAAATTACATATGTTTAATATTATCTCAAATTTGTGAAACTTGGCCTCCAAGCCAATCCAAACCTAAGGAAAACAAACTCAAGTTATGTTTAACCAATTAGTCTTCCTTTAATGAATTTTAGCCTATTATCCATTATGACCGAAATTTCCTATATTTATTATTCAATACACAATATCTTATTTAAAGAATCATTATTTATCTTTTTATCTCTTCCTTGTTCCAAAAGGTTATTGAAAATTCTAGAATCAATTTATTTTATCATTATCTCACATAAGTGGTAATTTGCATTTTTAGGCCCTAAATTTTGACTGAGGTATATGTACATAAACCCTTATATTGGTATAAATAGTGAACAAATGCTCACCATACCACTATGAATTCCACTAATTCAACATCAAGGACAAAAGGGACACAAAGGAAAAGAAAAACTTAGGGAAAAGGTCTAGATTAAGCTTATACATAGATTTCAGTTCATTATAGTGTTGCAACATGTCTATTTTGAGTTTTACAACACTCCAACGATTAGAAACAATTTTTCTATGCATTTCGTATAGTGCGGTTGGTCATGTTTTAATAAAGTAAACTCGACAGATAGCACTATGTGACAAAGCAAATTTGAATTGTCAGTTGAGTTTATACTAGATGAAACACAGTCGACGCCTTAAATTTTATTTTCTTGTGTAGTGGTGTCGATCAAGTTTGTCTCGGGGAAACTCAGTCGATCCTAGCATTTCCCAAAATCCATCAAGGGTGATGGTCGAGTTTATCAAAGATGAAAATCGACCAACAAAAGACCCTATAATGAATTTTAGAAATTGTCATTAGAGTGCTTAAACATTCATTTGAAGTGCTCCTAATTTTTCTTATCTTAATTACAAGTCATAGCATCAATATAAATTATTACAAAAATCATCGTAAGTGTTTTATGGCATTTTTCACAAAAGTGCATTTGCGTCGACTTTGGCTTGTATTTGGTCAAGCTAGGGCTTGACTGAATTGATACTTTTCATGTACCTAACACCTAAAATCAATCTCAAATAGACATATTAGATACATATGAATGGAATGGTTAAGTTATCATCATTATATGGCAATGTATAATTGTTAGTTCAACACTCTCCCCCTTTTTGAAGATGACAAGCCATTCCTCACATATTGAAAAGACTTAGAATTTAAAATTTTACCTTGTCGATTATAGGGGGATATGTGAATGAACAATATCAATTTCTCTGCCTTAATTCATGCTTACCTTTTTGTTATGGTTAGTTCCTCCATAAATATATTCTAATTGAGTCCATTCATAGTAACAAGCTATTTTAGGGGTAAAAAGGATTACAATTCAATATGTACTAAGCTCATTTATCTCCCTTTGTCATATCAAAAAGGGAGGGGGTAGAAGCGCTAAAATAGGTCTTACTGAAGGCACAAACTACACATGAAACCACAATATGAAAGAGCCACATATAATCCAGAGAGAGAATAGATATACTTCTCATAGATGTCAATTCACTCATTGAGTTTGTTGTGACCGTCATTTCCCCCTTCTTAGGAACCACTTGGGTTAGATTAACCCAATTTGAATCAAAAATAGCATAGATTATACCTACCGATAGAAGCTTCTGTACATCTTTCTTTGCTATCTCTGTCATGATTATATTGAGATGACGTAGAAGTTGTACTATCGGCTTGTCTCTTTCTTTAGTTCGGATCTTATTCTTGCAAAACCTAGGGGAGATCCTCTTGATATTTGAAATAGACCACCAAAACACTTCTCGGTGATTCTTCAGCACAACAAGCAGTTGCTCCTCCTCATGGGTGCTCAATGAGGATGAAATGATGATTGGAAGCTTCTCATCTACCTCCACAAAAATTTACTTTAAATGCAGCAGCAATGGCTTCAACTCGATCTCTAGAGGAATCTATATGAATGGAATCAATGGTCGTGGCGGTGGTCCTAAGTGTTCATAGTGCTTGGTATAAAAAAATGGAAATTCCTTAAGAAACAAAACACACTCCTCCAAAGAACAAAAATGAGTGTAGTCATCCATCAAATTCATGATGCACGCCTCCAAGGGTAGTTGTGGGTATGTTTGAGTAAGAGTGGAATATGTTTCCTCTTCAATTGTCATTGGGACTGCATCCTCCTCTTCATCATTAGAATACTATAATGCCTTTATCAATGACACTTCCTTGGTGTGCTCCATGATGTCCACTACCAAGGTGCCTTTCTGTACCTTTCTCATCACATGATCCATTTCCATAAATATATTCCTTAAAAATAGAGACACCTCTCCTTATAAATGATGCAACACATGACAATGTGCCTTATCACCAGTTGAATGTGTAGAATCGAGCATCTTGATTTCAAAATAGTCATCATGAATACCAATGTCAATCTTCCTCTGCCCATCTCTAGGACCGTATCAATTGTTGCTTGAAATGGCCTCCCTAAGAGTGTTCATTTTCATGATCATACTGGATCTTCATGACTACAAAATCGACTGGAAACACAAAATTTTCAACCTTGATTAGAAAATCTTCATAGATACCATATGTCCTAACCATTGAATTGTCTGCTAACTATTTTGTTTTATTACTCTTCCTGTATTCTTTCAATCCCAACTTCTTGAAAGTGGTCAAGGTTATGAGATTAATGCTTGCTCCTGAGTCGCATAGAGCTTTCCCAAACTTGGTCCTACCAAAGTAACATGGTATATTTAAACAAGTTGGATCTTGCCTTTTTTGTGACAATCTCCCCTGAATGAGGGAACTAACTTCCTCTCTCAACACCACTACATCTGAATCGGCTATCCTCCTCTTCTTGTTGATGATGTCCTTTAGAAATTTACCACAGGAGGGAATCTTCTCTATTGCATCTATATGAGGGATGTTGACATGAAGTTTTCTAAACATATCTAGAAAATTATAAAATTTCTAGTCAACCTTATTTGCTTTGAAGTTGTTCGGGAAAGGCACCAGGGTCATCAACTTCCTTTGGTAAGGTGGAACATATGCTTCCTTCCTAGTCTCCTTTGTCTCTACAACCTCTTCTTCAATTTCTTTCTCATGTACTATGGTGCCAGACTTAGGTGGATCTGTGGTCAACACTAGTCCCGTGTCACCTATTATTTGTCTCTAGATTGGTCTTCTATTCATCCAACAATTTCCTCCCAATTTGTAGTAACACTGCCTTCACCTGCTGGTTGTTAGATGGTTATTCATTGATCTTGGGAATCTCTATTGTCCTGGTTTCTTCAAGGAGGCCACTTCTGTTGCTATTTGAGAGATTTGGTTCTCTATTTTGTAGTTTTGCGCTCCTTGATTCTGCAAGTCCCTTTGTGTTTGGCCAATGATTTACTCATATTGACTAACGGGCTTGCCTAACATGTCTTCTATTCTTATCGTACTACCCCCTGTCTTGTTGATATTGTTGTTGTGCACTTCCTTGATGTGTCTTAGCTTGTGGTTCCTAGGATGGGTCCTACTAAAAGTTTTTAGGATCCTTCCATGAAAATTTAGGATCCTTCCTCTACAAGTATTCATTTACTCCCCTATAGTTCTCCTGTCACATATACATGCATTCTTCTTCTTTGCCTTCAGATGAATTTTTTATTTTTTGATCTAACTTCCTGGAAATTTTGTCTAACTTCTCAGTCAATTCCAACTTTAGACTCCCTGATGCTTTTAACTGATGTTGGTACTTCTCTTTCCTCACCCCATGAATGGTTTTTAGCCATGTTCTTCAGTATTTTATGGCACTTGGTTGCTTTATTGTTGAGAAAAAAATCTTGACCCTGCGCTATCTAGTGAGGTTCTTTCTCTTTTGTGAAGCCCATAGTAGAAGGTCTTTGTTTGGCCATAAAGATCAATCACATGGAGAGGGACCTTCCTCAACATGATCTAGAATCTCTTCCATGCCTCTGAGTACAATTCTTTTGCCTTCTGCTTGAAATTATAGATTTTCCCACTAGCTCATTTGTCTTCAGGGGAAGAAAATAGCGCTCAAAGAAGACATCTATCATCTGATGCCAAGTTTATATTGACTCTAAAGGAAGGCTAAAATCACAATTTTGCATTATCTTCCAATGAAGAAGGAAACAACTTCAAATATATTATTGTAGCTAGAAACATGTCAATCATCAACATGTTACAACTTTCTACAAAGTTATTGATGTGTGTCATTGGGTCCTCCATACTATGACCATGGAATGCATGTGATTCAACTAGTTCTACTAGACCTGGGTCAATCTTGTAACTTCCCACATTAGTGACCTGCCTTCTGATTGACCCCAACTGAGCTATAGCAGAAGATGCCTTTATCTTCTCCCATATAGTCTGCTCTTCAGCTACTGCATTACCATCACCCATTTCTGATTGTTCTGGTTACGTTGCTTGTGGTGGTGAAGTTGGGATGAGTCCTCCCACAAAATCATTGTAGTCCCTTGCTCTACACACGAGTTCCTCTTGCAATGCACTCTATGGATTTGACCCTCCGTAGTCGGTGCTTCTTGTCTGCACCATGCACTAGTACCTACATATAGTAAGCTCAATGTAAGTATTGGACACCGGTGACTGAATGAATATTTGAATTTTTAGCTTTAAGAATAGTGAAAAGAAAAATTAAATTTGTGGCCTATAGTGGCTGGTTACAACACTCATACGGCTTGTGTATCGTTTTCCCCGACAATGGTGCCAAAAACTTGATGTTTGTTTACTACACATGAAATGTCAGTGCACATATCGAAGTAATATAGGCTCAAAGAGGCCCGAACATTGAACATGGGAAAAACATGAGTCCATAAACTACTACTAATAGTGTCCTAATCAACTAGACTTTCAAAAAAGAGTGATTGGTTGATAAATTAACTAAATTGCAAGAATGTAAACTAAAATTATCAGTTTGTGATCATAGTATGAATGGATTCCTTGGGATTACAATTTCACCATGGTTCACATTACAATTAACATCATTTCATTAATATTTATTCCTCGTAAACCTAGACCAAGGTGTTTGTAGTAAGAATTACCTTCTCTCATAGCGTAATTCACTACCTAATCTAATACAAAACCCACTCTCATAGCAATTTAATTTAGTTAGGTGCTTTAATGAATTCTCTGGGTTATTTCCTTCATCGCCATAGGCCTTCTCTAAAAGCACAGTCTAAGCTATGTAAATGTAAGACATGTCCAACCCTTAATCCCTCTCTCAAAGGAATTAACAGTCTAATAAATCACCTATGGTGATCAAGCATAGATAATTCATAAAGCAATCGTTGAGATATCTCCAGAAATTATGAGAAATGTAGATATTAATTCATAACATCAAGTGCAATGCAAAACCAAGCTACTCCCAGATCTTAGGAACAAAGAAGATTAGCCTTGCATGACTTGCATTGTCATACACATGGGAGAAGGAAACAAAAACGTGGGAAACATTAGAAAACTAAAGTAACCCCAAAGAAGACGGTTAGGATGACTCCCTCTCTCAAACATGTTGATTTACATTGCTCTAGCTACAAATATGTACACTAGAGGTGCTTGAATCATCTGGAATGTGGCTTTCTCTCTCCTTTCTTCTCTCCTAGGTCTCAATTTTCATACAATTGAAAAGAACATGATATATAGGTTGGGCCGCACTACCCCTAGTCATAGGATTGACTTAGGGTGTCATTAAGTCATGACCATTGGATTAAATGTGATCTTTAATCTGGCCTGATCGCAACAAGTCAGTACGATCGATAGGTTGTTGGTAGTACTGAGGCCTTCTCAGCTTTGTTATCCTTTGTGATCTGTCAGTACTACTAATGCAATGGTCGATAGCATTTAGAATTTCCCTGACATCTCCTATTGAATTTCTAATTCAAGTTAGTACCACCAACTTGGGTGTCAGTTGCACTGAGATTCTTTTAGAGAGATCCAACTCAAATGTCAGTAGTATCGATTCTTATATCTAACCATAGAGTTTCTCTGCATTATCACTATTCTATTTCTCCCAATGTCGATACCACCAACATACCTATCAATAGTACCGAGTTGATTCAATTCTTGTCAATTTTCTTAAAATTTAACAAGAAAGATCATAAGCTCCAAAAAACAGTGATAAATCAGTATGGAACAGTAAAAATAACAAATATTTGATGCAATTATTGTCACATACCAATAATGATAAATGATGCACAAATAATATCAAAATGAACAATAAGTGCACAAAACACTTAGTAAAATAACCTATGAAAAGCAACAATTATTCATTATATCAGAGTTCTACGCAAATCTTACCTGGAACTACACCACTTTAGTGCCTCCCCCAATACTAAAACGGTGTTGACATCCATGATTGCCAAACCAAGATTTCAAATATTTGAGCATTCTTTGAATACTCAATTATCTTGTTTGTCATTGAATTTGATGTCTTCCTATCCTACCTAAGTTGACCTCCTTGGCCGCCTTCTACAAGAAATTTGACTCTCAGTTGAACCTCTCAGATGTTCATTAAACCTTGAAGAAGCCTGAGGTCCCATATACGAAGAAAGAGATCTTACAATCTTCCTCTCTAATATTAAGACTTGCTTGGTTGCTCTCCTAGTTAATTGTAACATCCATCCAAAAAAAATCAAACATATATTGCAAAAAACTCAAAAATGATCATGTATTGTCTTCTTCATAATATTAATGTCAATTGGGCAAGATACATTATACATCGCATGACTTTCTTTGACACAGAGAAGAACACTAGAGACTCCCATCTGCCCTACCCCAAACTGACTTGTGGTGTCTTTCATCATAACATCGGTCAATCCCTTTTCAAGGATCTTGGATACAAATCTCATAGGAGAGGAGTTTTCTTTAGTGACACCACGGTCAAGAAATCCTTTCACCCTACCTCCTCTACCCCTGATGCCTCAACCTCTACCCAACCTCCTCCTCGACCTGACCATGCCTCCTTTTCATTATCAAATGAAACTCTCATGGGATACATGATGCACCAACATGATTATAACATGCAGATTCATGATAAGCTACACCAAGACCTTGATCATATTATGTCTACCATGAACTTATCTTTCACCTATCCTTATCCCACCTACCATCCCTTCCCAACTACTGACTATGCCTCCCTTGCATACAGTCAATTCCACTTAGCCTATCAGTCTGTTGCTTCTGTTGTACCCCCTACTTCTGATGGTGGACCTACCTCTACTCAACCAAGTGCCTCTTAGCTACTTGCGCTTCCTCCTGGCCCTACCTCCACCTTGCTTGCTAATTTTTATGGGGGTTTCTACATGCAACTTTGAGCAAGGAAATGCACCGCATCCATGTGGCATATCTTGGGCGGAGCAACATCGCAGGTGACCTGCTACTCGCTCCTTTGGACCACATGAGGATGAGGAGATAGGATGATGGTGAGGGTGATGGTGATGAGGATGATGAGGATGAGGAGGATAGTGATGATGGTTCAGATGATGATGGATATGGTGGTGAGGTCACACTTGCTACCCCTGAGGCACCTTTTGATGATGATGAAGACTACCAAATTGATGATGATGAGAATGTTGACTTAGATGCACTTGACGTTTAGTTCCAAGGATTCTAGAGTGCTCATACATCTATACTTTTGTATGTGTTCATGTATCAAACATTGGGCACTGTATCTGAGGTCTAATATTTGCATATTATGACAGTTTTCATTATTTTGTAATTTTCATCTCGAGAGGACATATCTATTGTTGTAATCTTATTATATGTATCTTTAACTCTTTGTTTTTTTATAGCTCATGAGTTATGAGTGTGTGCTTCCATCATCCCAAAACTCCTCAACTATGGGTATCTCTAGATCCTTTTTATCCACTCTTTCCAACCTAGATAAATGATCTACCACCACATTCTTCATCCTCACCTTATCCTTAATTTCTATATAGAACTCCTATAGTAGCAAAGTCCATCTTATCAATCTAGGCTTGGTATCTTTCTTCTATAATAGATACTTTATTGTTGCATGATTAGTCCACACAATAACCCTTGCCCCAATTAAATACTGGAGAAATTTTTCAAAAGAAAAAACACAATCAAAAGCTCTTTTTTAGTTGTTGTGTAATTAAGTTGGGCATCATTTATAGTTTTCGATGCATAATAAATGATAGTGGCGGTTTTGTCCTTGTGTTGTCCTAAAATAGCCCCCACCACATAATCTATTGTGTCACACATTAGCTCAACTGGTTGGCTCCAATCTAGATTTTAAACCATAGGTGTGGAGATCAATTTCTCCTTCAACAACTCAAAAGCTTTCAAACACGGCTCATCAAAATTAAATTTAGTACCTTTATCTAACAATTCAAAAAATAGCTTTTTGATCTTCGAAAACTCCTTTATAAATTTTCAATGAAAATTGATGTGTCTTAGAAAACACCTAACCCATTCATCAGAGATGGTGGATGAAACTTAGAGATGACCTTGATTTTAACCGGACCAACTTCCATTCCTCTTTGGACACCTCGTGTCCCAAAACTATCCCCTACTAACCGTCATGTGGCACGTTTCCCAATTCAACACTAGATGAGTGTCCTTACATCTTTGGAAGAATTTGTCAAAATTGGCAAGGTAGTCTTCAAACAGCTCTCCATACGCTGAAAAATCATCCATAAACACCTCGAGACAACATTCTCCCATATCAAAAAAATAGCAAGCATATATATCTAGAAAGTAGCCTATGCATTGAAAAGACTAAAGGGCATCCAACGGTAAGCAAACATGAAATAAGGACAAGTGAAGGTAGACTTCTCTTGGTCTTGTGGCTCGATAGAAATCTAATTATACCCAGAATACTCATCAATAAAACAAAAATAAGAATTGCTAGTTATTTGTCATTAAAAGTAAGGACATGTGGTTTGCAAACATTGTGGCCTACTTGGCTTGTGGCAAGCTAGCAGAAGATTGGGGGTATCAAGACAAGAGATCCATTCATTGAGGTTTTATGTGTGGGATGACCCCATCTTGCTCAAATAATGTAGGGATGGGATATTGAGATAATGTGTGCCTGAGTGTGATATGGAGAGTGTCTTAGCACATTGTCACTCCCTACCTACTGGGGGACACCACACTAGCTCAAGGACAGAAATGAAGGTTTAAGATAGCAGATTTTATTGACCAATGCTTTTTAAAGATGCTCATAATTTTGTGTGGAATTGTGATGCATGTCAATGTGCAGGAAATATATCTAGGAGACATGAAATGCCCCTAAGCATTTTTTAGGAAGTCAAGGTTTTTAATTTATGAGGAATAGATTTCATGGGACCTTTGTGTCTTCTAATTCAAATCTATATTTATTGCTTACAGATGACTATGTTTCTAAGTGGGTCGAAGCAATTTCAACCCACACCAATGATGCTTAGGTTGTATGCATATTTGTAAAATACCATATTTTTTGCAGGTTTGGGGTGCCACGAGTAATGATAAGTGATGGGGGGGTCTCACTTCACTAATAAGAAGTTTGGAGCTTTATTGAGAAGGTATGGAGTGAGGCACAGAGTAGGAACCCCATATCAACCACAAACCCAAGGGCAGGTTGAGGTGTCTAATAGGTAGATCAAAACGATTTTAGAAACGGCAATCTCAGCAAAATAAGACCAATTGGAGCATGCAATCGAATGATGCTTTTTGGGCATATAGGACACCCTATGAAACACCTATAGGAACAACTCCATTTAGGTTGCTCTATGGGAGAGTGTGTCATTTACCTGTGGAATTGGAACACAAAGCCAAGTGGGCTTTGAGGAAGTTGAATTATAATATGGATGATGCATGCAAGAAAAGAATGTTGGAGCTCAATGAATTGGATGATCTTAGGGTAGATGCCTATGAGAGCAAGGATCTACAAGGACAGAACTAAGAAGATTCATGACTGCCACATTTTGCATAGAGTTTTCACTCCAAGATAGAAGGTTCTTCTATTTAATTATAGGATGAAATTTCACCCTAAGAAAGTGAGGTCTAGATGGAGTGGTTAGTTCATGGTGGTTAAGGTATTTACACTTTGAGTTGTGGATATTAGTAATGGGGTTGACCCATTTCTTGTGAATGGCCAGCGGATGAAACACTATTTTGGAGGATATTTAATACATGAGGGAGAGGAGTTGAAGCTCTTTGAGCTTCATTGATTGCTTTTTGATTTGATCATTTATCATGTGATGTGAAATAAGGGCACTTGTTGGGAGGCAACCCAATTTTCCTTTTTTGTACTTTGGTTTTTGTCTTTTACATACATTTTAGGAGTATAAATTGTTCTAGATGCATTTTATATTTTTCAATGTAAAAAAGATACATTGATCAGTTTGGTTCAGTGTGCAGTAAGTCTAAGAGTCGGTACTATGTACATGTAGTCAGTAGCACCAATGAAATGGGTGTAGATTCAATAGGGGTGAGCTTTATCAAGTCTATACTACTGACAACCAAGTTGGAAACACCAATGTTTTCCAATAGAGACAGCTAAACAATTTATTAGTACTAAAGATAAGGAGTTCAGTAGCACTGAGTTCTTGCAGAGAAAGGCCACATTCACTATGTAGGCTTGGTATCACCACACACTGGTCGGTAGTATCGACACCTACATGATGGTCCAGGATCGGGATACTGAGAGTCTGTTTGAGAGTTCTGATAATATTAATGACTCAATACTACTGACCCAAAAAGTCAGTAGTACCAAAATCTTTCAATAGGGGCACGCAAAAAGTAGCTCTGTGCTATCGCGACACCTTTCAATTAACTAACACATAAAAACATAGAATTTGTAGATGCACAAATCAACAATCTAAATCATCTCCATCCAACCATTGGTAGTATTGATCTAATGAGCACCTTCAAAGTCGGTAATACCAATGGTCGTTAGTACTACTGACATATGGTAATCTGTACTACATGATATCGAATAATAAGAATAGTCAATATTAATGCTTGATATTGACTGCACCCAGACCACAGGGGAGGAGTCGATACCACCGACACAAATGTCAGTACTACCGACTCATGGACTGAAGGAAAATTCCAAGATATAAAACAAAGGGTGTGGGTAGTGTTTCAACCACACCCATACCACATTACATGCAAATAGAGCAGTGTCAGTGCTTCCAGGGGATCATTGACATTCTTGATCTCTCTCTTCTACATCTCCTTATCATTCAAGATCGATGGCGGCATGAAGGTATGCTTCCTCAATAGCTAGAACCACCATGATGGTGCCTAAGTAGGAATGTATGGCTCGCATGAATGAATATCAGAGGAAGATCTACATCTCCCTGATGAAGAGGGAGTTGATCTTGACACAGTATGGTGACAGTGCCTTCCTAGTCAAAACAGGCTTCACTAAGTTCTTTTTCTAGGTCTATGATGGCCAGGACGTGGTGGGTGATCACCCTTATTTGATGATTGGACCACCTACCAGGAGATCATCTGGGAGTTCTTGGCATCCCTGCAATTTTGCTGCAACCTCAAACATGGGGAAGGATGGGAGGAAGGATGGGTGCAGTTCCATCTCTTCAACACCCCTCATCACTTGACACTGGCAGAATTCAATGCCATCTGCTAGTGGCCATTTGGGGAGGTGTGCTACACCACCAACGACTTCAACTACTCAGGGCATGGAGGCTCTTGACAGACCTACCACAGGGCTTCATGACCAGCCAGCATAAGAACTCCATTACAGACATCGAGCATATGTTTGCTCAGATTATGCATAGCTACCTCACCAACATGATCTTCTCCAAGTCCATGCAAGTGCAGCATAAGGTGCAATAGGTGTACCTCTACATCCTTTGGGAACTCTTGGACCTAGTAGAAGAGAAGGCCGACCTTTGTTCCTTTGTCCTACAAAATATGTTGGCGGTTAGGCGACAAGTGTAGAGGAATCCCCCAATCCATTTTAGAGGGCTCATTACTCTGATTTATGTGCATCTCAACCTTGACCTCTCCACCTCCAACCCTTTGAGGACCTCCTCAAAGTTGGATCTCAAGCATTTAAATATAACACACCTCGTCAATGAGCACCACGAGAAGGTGTATGCATGTTGTACAGTGAAGGAACAGTGGTGAGAAAGGGAAATCCTTGACCCCATCTTCAGCCTACGAGGGATGTGATACCTATGGTGGCCAAAAGAGGATGCAATGGAGGAAGAGAAAGAAGAAGACAATGTCAAGCATGAGCAGAATGAAGAAGAAGAAGAATAAGAAGAAGAAAAAGAGGAAGAGGAAACCATGTCATTCTCAAGATGGTGGGTCATCTACAAGTCTCCCAGAAGACATGGTGCTTCTAGTTCTACTGCTTGACCTCCTTCTCAAGAAGAAGACCCATACTCCATGGAAGGTATCTATCAGATGCTAGGAAATCCGACACATGCAACAACAACAAACAGCAACAACATTGGTGGGCATCCAAGATGTCCAAGGATGACTATATCAGAACCAGCATGCCATCTTTAAGAATGGTCTCTTCTTATGGACAACCAGAAGAACATGCATACTTTCCTGTAGTGGATGGAAAACTACCAACAACCCTTCTTCGACAACTACTGGAGCCAAGGATATTTTGGCAACTACCCACAGCCTCTGGAGATGCCACAACAGCCCCTGACTTTCCAAGGCACCTTCTACCCCCATGATTTAAACATGCCACCACCACCATTCTGATCTGGTACCACTGTTCAATCTCTTTAATTGGATTCTTACTATGAGGACATAGTTGAGTTCAAGCTTGGGGGGGTGCTAGAATGGCTCTATATTTTATTTGCTTTTTTGGTTTTTATTATTCTGAATTTTTAGGATCCACATCTATTTAGTGTAATTGTGGAGCAGTATGCATGATTTCCATCTTTGTCATAATAGAATGTGTTCTTCCACGTCTTTGCAATGAAATTTAAAACTAAAAAAATTATATTAGTTGCAAATCCTTAAGGGAGCATCACTTAGAGGAAGTGTATGGGTTAGTTAGCTTAAAGACATTTGATATGAATGGGTCTTAATTTATCTATGAATCATGGATGATGATGGGGTTTGAGCCTGAACTGACAAAACAATGAACGGGACCCTGAATGGAAGTTTTAGAAAGAAATCCTAAGGTTACCTTGTACACAGTTCAATAGTAAAGAAACATATCATACTTTAAGTAAGGTATTCTTAATCTTGTGATTCCATCCTCTTTTCATTCATTTAACCCACCACCTTGAGATAATCAAGTAACATGAATTGTTTCCTCTTGATTGCATTGCTAAAATAATAGGTGACATGATAGTTAGTTTCCTTCTAGTGCATTAGTTACAAAAATGAGAAAATAGCTTTGTGCATATCATTTAATTGCATAACAAACTCATGTAGATTGCATATATTTTGCATCATTCATTCTTACATCATGTGCTCATGTTGTTTTTTTAATTAAAAAGCAAGGATGCACATCCATATCCCTCAAAATCAAAATTAAAAAATGTTATTTGTTATGGTAAAACCCAAGCATAATCTTCAATCATGCTAAAATAGTAGGCCAATGAAAAACAAAATATGAAATAAAGAGGGATAAAAGGATGTCCTGAGCTCAGTTTCGAATTTTTCATCACTAAGAGATGAAAATAGTTGCATGATGTATTCTTTAGTTTCACTCTCACCAATTTGATGAGACTTTAAGTGCATGCATCATTCCACCAATAATAGTAGGCATTAAGATTCATGCATCTCTCACTTCTTCCATTGTTTAGGTTCAACATGTTTATTTTTGCATAAATGATTCAAAGTTACTTGTGAATTCTTCATAAGCGACCTACATCATTCCGCCCATTGTTCTTATTGGTAGGCTAATATGTGATTGATCTCCTCATTTATCCTTAAAAGGAGAATTGCTTCCAATTAGTTGGTAGTTAGGAAAAGAGCAATGTAGATAGGAAATCACACGATGCACCACCCGCAAATGCATGATTGATTGTGATATTAACTACTCTATTGATAGTGTTTCACTGATCTAAGGGTGGACATCTTTTGTAAATATTTTTGGATACTTAAAGAGAAGTTATTTGTTTAATGGTTAGTAATGGTCGGTTTGGGACCGTTAGGTGAGGGTCATTGAGACAGAAGCATGCGAAAAAGATTTGAAAATTAATTCTATGACACTACTGTGCTATATGAATTTTTTATAGCCTATCATGCATTTTGAACATATTAAGTCATGTTCAATTCATCATTGGCTACTATTTTGTGATAAAACAAGCACTTGCAAAAAAAACCAAAAATAAGCAAAATAAGGCATTAAAACTAGGCATATGTATTGACAAGCATAACATGATAAATTTAGAAGCAAGAACATATTGATAAGAGAAAATCTAGTTAGAAGACATGCCATTATCATCAATAGCAGTATTAAGAAATGATAATCTGATGAAAGTAAATTGCTCTCTAGCTAGAGGTTTTGTGAAAATGTATGCAAGTTGGTTTTCTATGTCCACATGAGTGATATAGATATCTTTCTTAGCAATATGGTCATGAAGGAAGAGATGGGGGACCTCTATATGTTTCTCTCTACTATGCAATATAGGATTGTAAATAAGATTGATTGCACTAGTATTGTCACAAAATATAGGAGAAGCATCATAATGAACATTAAAGTCTTGGACCATTTGCTTCATCCATAGGACTTGGGTACAACAACTCCCAGTTGCAATGTACTCAGCTTTGGTAGTGGAAAGAGACATTGTGCTTTATTTATTAGAGGACTAAGAAAATAAGTATGATCGTAGGAGAAAACAAGTGCCACTTGTGCACTTTCTATGAATTAAGCATCCGACATAATTTGCATCACTATAATTTGTAAGAGTAAAGTCTCTTGACTTGGGATACCATAGTCTAAAATTTTGGGTTTTGGCTAGGTACCTTAGAATCCTCTTGACATATATAATATGGGATTTTCTAAGGCTTGATTAATATTTAGCACACAAGCCAACATTGAATATGATATTGAGTCTAGAGGCAGTTAAGTATAACAAGCTACCAATCATACCTCTATAGAGCTTCTCATCTACCTTCTCACTTTCTTCATCTCTATGAAGTTTGTCAGTGTTGGACATAGGATTATCCATTAGCTTCATGTTCTCCATCCCAAAGCACTTCAAGAGTTTACTTGTGTACTTTTCTTGGTTGATGAAGTTTCCTTCTTTTTCTTGCTTGATTTGGAAGCCAAGGAAGAATGTGAGCTCCCCCATCATAATCATCTCAAATTCATTCTGCATGAGGGAACTAAAGTCCTTGCAAAGATCAAGATCAATTCCTCCAAAATGATATCATCAACATATATTTGGATAATTAGAAAATTGCTAGAAGCGGTTTTAAGAAATAGTGTAGAATCAACTTTGCTCATGACATGGCCATTGTCTAACAAAAAGTTTTTCAATTTCTCATACCAAGCTCTAGGGTCTTGTTTGAGACCATAAAGAGCTTTTTTGTAACAAATAAACATGGTTTGGAAGCGTGTAATGTTCAAAGCCAGGAGGTTGAGCCGCATAGACTTCCTCCTCTATTTTACCATTCAAAAACACATTTTTAACATCCATTTGATATAGTAAGAAATTTTGTTAACTAGAAAAGGCAAGTAGAATTCTAATAGATTCAAGTCTAGCAATAGGAGCATAAGTTTCATCAAAATCAATACCTTCATGTTGGTTATACCCTTGAGCTACTAACCTTGCTTTGTTTCTTAACATGTTGCCGCATTCATCTAGCTTGTTATGGTACATCCACTTGGTGTCAATGATCTTTCTATCACTTAATATTATCACTAAGGTCCACTTTGTTCTTCTCAAATTATTATAGCTCATATTACATATCTAGGATCCATTCATCATCTTTAAGAGCTTCTTTAATTAACTTTGGCTCAAGTTATCAGATGAAGGTATTGTCTCTTGTTCTTTGTTGAATGCATCATGCATCTTCACCCTTTCAAAAGGATCTCCTATGCTAAGCTCTTTAGAATGATCTTTACCAAACTGCGAGTTGGATTCTTCTTTTCTTCTCCATTTGATTCTTCATCTACTCCACCTCTTTTCCTTTGTCATTGATGTTGAGTTCGTTTATTAGAGGAATCATCTCTTCTAAAACATCATCATTCACAATATCTTTAGAAACAGAGGGGTTAATTTTAACAAATTTAACATTGATAGATTCTTTTACTTTAGACAAATCAATGGTAAAAACTCTATATGCTCTGCTAGTAGTGTTATATCCAAGAAAGAAAGCCTTGCACAATTTTTCATCAAACTTATCGAGAGAATCTCTAGTGATTAAAACAAAACAAGGACAACTAAAGACATAAAGAAATCGATAGAGGGATTTCTGCCATGCCATAACTGATAGGGGGTTTTCTTTAAGAAAGGATGAGTGAAAACCTAATTTTGCACACAATATGAGGTGTTGACAGCATTGCCTCAAAACTTCTTAGGAGTGTCATACTCTAAAAGCATGGTCCTAGCCATTTCTTGTTAAGACCTATTCTTTCTCTCTACAACCCCATTTTGTTGAGGTGTATGAGGGGAAGAAAAGGTGTGTGTCTAACTGGATTCCACACAAAGCTTCTTATACAAATCACTTTCAAATTCTCCCGCTGGTGACTATGTATACAAATTATTTGGAAAGAATCTTCATTTTCAACCTGTTTCCAAAAAGTAGAGAAAACATTGAGAGTGTCACTTTATGAAACTAAGAAGAAGGTCCAAGTAAAGAAAGAGAAATCATCAACAATCATGAGGCAATACTTTCTACCATGAAGAGGTTGAGTTCGCATTGTTCAAAATAGATCAATGTGAAGAAGTTTTATATCTCTCTCTTGGTGCTAAGGACTCCTTTGGATTTAAAGGAGGATTTGTTTTTCTTTCCTTGTGTTCAAGGTTGGCATTCCCCATCCTTCTCAAAGTCTAATTTTAGAAGTCCTTTGATTAATTTCTTTTTGCGCAGATTCTTAAATTGATACGTATTTACATGACCAAGCCTACGGTTCCACAAAGATATACCATTTTTCTCAACAACAAGGCATTTACAAAGAATAGGCTTAAGAGAATTAAGAATAATAACATGAAGATTTCCATTTCCAAGTCCCTTATATATGACATTGTAGGAATGGGAATCTAGAAGAAAGCATTCAAGAGAAGTAAACAAAACAAGATATCCATTATCACATAATTGACTAACACTAATAAGATTGTGATGTAGGCCATCCATAACAAGAAAAGTCTTGGTGTACAGTGAATCACCCACATCACCCTCACCTATAACTTTTTTTTATCCCCAAAATTCATCGATCCTCCTTTCTTTTTTATAAAACTATTGAAATGGCTCATCTCACTTGTCATGTGCTTGGAGTAACCACTATCAGCAATCCATTTTCCTTTTACCTACAAGAAAGGAAGATGTCAATGCCCAATTCAAACCTTTGGACCCAGAGTTAGCTTGGGGACCCATTTCATCTTTGGGTTGGTCCCCTTCTCTTTATAAGGAAAAAAAATAGAATAATGATCATCACTCTTGTAATGAGTATAAACCATAGAAGAATTTTTCTTACCTTTTCACTTGCTCATAGGGACTTCCTCATATCCCAAACCACTTCTTCTTACTTGTTTGGTAAAGTGTTATAGTATAGCATTAAGGAACTTTTTCCCTTCTAGGAACTTTTGCAAAGTCTCTCTAAGTCTATGATTATCACCACTAAGAGTAATGACTACAGAACAAAGACTAGAAATATCATCTTGAGCATGTAAAAGAACGTCCTCTAAACAAAGGGCTATAGTCAAATAAGAGTCATTTTCAAGAGTAATACTAGCAACTTCATTACTAGACAAGAAAGGTCTAGATTCAAGATCATTAACTCTAGCATGAAGTCTAGCATTTTTAGTTCTAATCATTGTAAGATCATAAAAATAGATTCTAATTTCATCCTTAATACCATCACATAGATGTCTAATATCATTAAACTTGACAACAAGCTTGTCATTTTCAGTTTTGAGCAAAATAAGGTCATTAAGGCAAGTTTCGTTTACATCTTTAAAACTATTGATGTTCTTAAGATAAATATCATTTTCTACCTCAACTCCATTGTATTGCAATTCAAGTTTGATAAATTGATCTTGCAAGGAATCTATGTTATCAAGATGAACTTTTTCATTCTTCTCAAGAAAATAAATTTTAGCACATAGATCATCAAAGATTTTCCCCAATCTTTTCTTCTTAGATTTGCATTTAGAGTAAGAAGAATGGGAATCATTGATCACATCAATGAGATCTTCTTTATACAGTTAATCCAAGCTTACATCACTTACATCACTAACCTCACATACATCTTCACTAGTTGAGGCCATGAGAGCAAGGTGACATTCTCTTCCATTGGAGCTGGAATCACATGAGGAAGATTCCTCCCATGCGGAATGAGTTGCATCTTTGCTTCTTGTTTCCTTCTTGACCTTCCTCTTGAACTTGCTCTCCTTATTGTAGTCCTTCTTCTTCTTCTTGAAGTTGATCTTGTGGAAGGAATTATTTTCCTTGGGGCAATCATTCTAGTAGTGTCCCTTTTGACTTGACAGATAGCACCTTGGAGTAGAGGAGGAGGAGGAGGGTTTTCCCTTGAAGTGATTCCCCTTGGAGTAGTTAGCTTCATGATCACTAGGTGTTTCATCTTCACTTGGGGAAGGAGTGGGATTGCAAGCAATTTGTTGTTTAAGAACAATGGTCTCCACTTGAGAGTTAAAGGCATATTCCTTCATACTCTTGGACTCCTTCTCTTCTAGCTTTTCCTCTTCTTCTTGCTTGTAAATTCTAGGCTTATAAGCTTGGACATTCCCAATGAGTTCTTTGGTAGCAATTTCACTAAGGATTCTTGTTTCTTCAGTGGAGGTCACCTTAGATTTCCACCCCTTAGGAAGAGATCTACAGATCTTGGAGTTGATAGTGTCTTGATCCATAGGTTGGCCCAAAGAAGAAAGTCCATTCACAATTGTGTTGAGACTAGAATACATCTCCACCCCTCTCTCTTTCTTACCCATCTTGAAGTTCTCAAGGATATCTTTGAGCATGTAGATCTTAGACTCCTTGACTTGCTTGGTCCCTTCATAGGTAATGCATAGTTTGTAATATATCTCATAGGTGATGTCCCAATAAGAGATCTGGTTGAATACAGAAGGAGTGAGGGTTGCATAGATGATGATAATTGCCTTTGCATTCATGTAGGATTTCTTCAAGGTATCTTTATCCCAAGTAGCTACATCTCCTTTCGACTTCTTGTGGGGAAGGAGGACCACTTTCCACATGTCATATCTCATCCCTTTCAAGTAGAACTACATCCTCCGCTTCCAATAGAGGAAGTTTGTGACATCAAAGATTGGAGGTCTCATGGAGAATCTACCCTCCAAGTTGAGATAACCTAGAAGGTTGTCACAATCTTCTCATCTCATGGGAGATCTAGTCAGAGAAGATTGTGGCTTTGATACCACTCGTTGGATCAATGGGGTCTATAAGGTGGGTTGAATAGAGCTAAAACACTTAAACCAAATTCATTAGGCCTTAAAATTAATTAAAGAGATAAGATTGCAAATATGGAATTTGAGTACAACTAAACATACATAGAAAGGATGAGAGATATTGAATAAGATCACGAAAAATATATGTATATTGGTTCCAAAATCCAAACTAGGAGAGTGTACATCCACTACCTAGAGAGGTCAACCTCTAAGATTTTACAACCATTGAACCTTCTTGATATTCCATTATAAGAGATATAATAAGACCTTCCTTTTGTAGGGAAAGGATACTTAGCCTTCCTTTTAAGGATAAAAAGGAGCCAATAAACCTTATAAGGTCTTATCTATCCTTAGAGAAAGAGTCTTCAACCTCTACAAGGGCTTACTCACTTTTGCTACGAGTTGGACAGCTTCACCAAGGAGCTCCCCTATTGCAACAAATCTTTCTCCTCAAAGGAATTACCTACTCTCCTCTTGGATCTTTAGCCTTGAACTTCACCTTCACCAAGGAGAAGCTTTCACCATCACAACTTGAGAGAAGGGATTGGGAAAGGGAAGACTGAGAGATTCACAAGGATCACAATGAATTCTCTCACAAACAACCTCTCTTACTCAAATTTATGTTGAATTGTAGTAATCTAGAGAGAGAAAGGGGTTCTTAGTAGATAAATCCACTCAACTATAGCTAGGAGCATAAGAAGAAAACTTGGTATGAGTCCCAAGGGTACCTATTTATAGTTGTGGGTGTCTACTAGCCAGTAGAAGCACTTGGGAACAAATTCTAATCTCCTGGGGTGTTGCAATGGATCTATTCTTGAGTTTTGCAACACTCTAATGACTAGAAGCACTTTTTCTACACATTTTTATAGTGTTGTCGGTCAAGTTTCAATAAAGTAAACTCGATCAGGTATATGGATATTGGATCTGAGTCTATCGAATGGCTTATCGATAAGATAGATTGAAAGCTAAACAAAGTAAGGTCGATAGGTATATCGATCTATTGTGTGTCGACAAGCTTATCAACTCCCGGTGTTGTCGATCGAGGTGTCAATGTGTTGTAAATAGATAAGTTATGTGAGATCGATGGGCCAAGTGTGCTATTGTTGATCTAACTCAAAAAGAATCGACAGCTGAAAAGATGGCTATGTGTTGACTGTTCTGTCGATGGGATTGTGATCAAAATGCTTTAATTGAAGTCGATGAAAATCGATCAGAATTTAAGTTGGTGGATCACAGTAAAGTGATCATCATCTAATCATTATTTGGAAATGTATTGGTCCATCTTGATTTTGATGGAACACATTTAAAAGGATAAAGTTATGTGAATGAAAATAAAAGTAGCAAAAACAAAATAAAATAACTTGAAAGAAAGTGGAGAAAGAAAGATAAATGCTTGGGTTTCCTCCAAGTAGTGCTTGTTTATATTCATGTATCTTGACTCTTAGACATCTTATTCAGCATCTTGGGTGTTAGGTAGTTCCATGTCTGCCTTCCTTGTGATAACTTTGTCTTCATAGTATCTCTTTAGGTGGTGATCTTTGATTGACAATATGCTTGACTTTTCATTGTGAATGTCCATCATTCTAGAAGGATAAATAGTTATTATTGTGAATGGGATAGACCAATAAGAACAGAGTTTTTCTAGAAAAAGGTGGAGTGCAGACTTGAACAAAAGGACCTTTTCACCTTCAAAAATGTCCTTCTGCTTGATGTGAGAATCATGCCAAATATTAGTGTGTTCTTTATATATCTTGGTGTTCTTACAAGCATGTAGACGGAGTTCTTCCAGCTCCAATAGTTGCATAAAACACTTGTCTTTTGTGAGGTCAACGTCCATGTTCAGAGCCTTGATTGCCCAATAAGCTTTATGTTCCAACTCTAGAGGAAGATGGCAAGATTTTTCATAAATAAGGCAATAAGGAGTAGTTCCGATGAACATTTTGTAAGCAGTTTGATACACCCAAAGATAGTCATTGAGTTTAGAAGATCAGTCTTTCTTGGATTTTCCTGCACTTGTATCTAGGATTTTCTTGATCTGTATGTTAGAGACTTATACTTGGCCTATTGTATGAGTATGATATGGGTAGATATCTTATTTTTTACTCCATACAGCTTAAAAAATGATTCAAACTGTTTCTTTATAAAATGTGAACCTTTGTCACTGATCACGGTTTTGGGAACTCCAAACCTTAGAAATATAATTTTCTTGAAAAGGTGAATTACTATCTTTGAGTTGCAATTGGGATATGGTATAGATTGTGCCCATTTGGAGTCAACTTCTACTAGTATGTACTTGTTTCCAGAAGATATTGGAAATGGCCCCACAAAGTCAATCCCCTAAACATTGAAGATTTTAACCTTGATCCATTCGGCTAACGGCATCTTATTTATTTTGTTGATGTTCTCGGTGTGTTGGCATGGATCGCACTATTTGGAATAGGTGTGAGAATCCTTAAAGATAGTCGGCCAATAGAAACCAGAGTTTTGAATTTTCAGTGCAGTCTTATCGACACCCAAATGTCCTCCATAGGGAGTTATGTAACATTTTTCTAGGATAGAACAAGCTTCATCATGATTGACATAATGATGATAGACGTTATCAACACATTTCCTAAATAGAAGTGGGTCATCTCAATAGTATCTCTTCATATATGAAAATAACTTCTTCTTCTGGTTGTATGTCATCCCAGGGGTCAACTGTTCGTATATAAGGTAATTAAAAAAAATGGCATACCATGGTGTAAAATGTTCTAGAGAGTGAATGAGTAATAATGGTTCATCTTGTAAGATTTATTGATAGGGAAAATTTTCCTCTTCAAACCTTGTGTAAGAAAGGTGATCTACAACCACCTTCTTAGATCCCTTTTTTATAATGATTTTGTGATCCATTCATGTAACAAGAGGGTCCACCTGAGGAGGTGAAGTTTAGTATCCATTTTGTGCATGAGATACTTTATTGCTCCATGATCTGTATAGATTGTCACTTTTCCACCTAATAGATATCACCTGAATTTGTAAAATGCATAAATGATGGCCAACATTTCCTTATCCATTATTGTATACTTGACTTGAGATTCATCAAGGGTTTAGTTAATGTAATATATGTGTGATGGAGTGGACTTTTGGAATCCATGAATAATTCATGGCATAAATGAATTCATGAATTTTGATTTATCTTGGGAATTTATAAGTGATTGGGTAAAGTTTGTATGGGGATGGATGTTAATATTACGATTAAAATCCCTATGTTTATACCTAAGTGAATTATTTAATTGACAAGTCAAATAATTGAGTTTTGGCACCAAAATGGAATGGAATGTAGCTTGAGTGATGATAGAGCTAAAAAAATTATGAATAATAGAGGTTCCTAGATGAAGTTATTGAGGTTTGAAAATGATGAATTAATGTGTATTATTGACCAAGCTATTTGAATTTTAGCCTAAGTTATGGATGTCAAATGGTGTCACGTGGCCTGGTTGTGGGCTAGTCCACAGATTGTCTTGTAATTTGCACTGATCTAGGTAGTCCAAGATAGATCTGAGGGCCACATGCCCGTCAGCTACCTCCCATGATTTGGGGTTCAGACGTGGGGTGGTTGTGACCCACATGCGATGCCATGACCATCCAAGATGTGCATCTAGGAAGAAATTGGGCAAACAATTAGTCTTTTGACCCTTTAACTATGACAGTTAACATCAGGAATGGGTGGTTTTAACACCCCCTTTCCCCTCACCTCCATTGCAATGCTCAGCATGAAGAGACCAATGTCGTAGGTAGGTGGTGATTAGAGGATCTTATCTTAGAACCCCACCTTCATGGTGACTTCCATGGAGCGTATGATGGCTACCAAACCCCACCTATGTAAGGAGTAGCAGTTGGCAGAGGACTCATGGAGGATCTTCAAGGTGGAGTTGGGTGTTGAGAGGAGTAATGATGGAAATGGACATAGGCGTAGCAGTGCGGATGCAAGAAGACTCGAGGCACTTTCTGTCCCTCCCTTCCTACGGCGACATTGGGGAGTGGGTGTCTCTTCGAGTAGGAGAATCAGCCCCTCCTCGAGCTTCAAAGTCGTCACAATGATCTAGGCTATGCTAGAGGTGCTAGAACCTTCATAATCTCACGTGAAGGTCGATGTTGGTGAGCTAGAGCTCACCGAGATCTATAGCTATGGCGGTGCTCATATAGAAGATGTCGTGAATTAGATAGCACAACACGATGGGGAAATAAGTCTATTGAGGAGGACCCATTGATGAGAATCAGAGGGAACAAAGAGGAGGGTGAGATAGTGTAAATCGTCATCATATTCCCCACTTGTGGTGGTGCCCAAGCACAATGCTCCCTGCAGATCCGACCTACTCGGTGGCGGCGGCGCACAGTAGACACGCGAGATCTCCCGCAAGATCGTGTCCAGGATGTAGGAGAGGATTGAACCAGCATTTGTTTCACCCTATACCAACCAGATCACAAATCCATTCCAACCCAAACTGGCCAGACCCCAGTAAGGCAAAGAAGGTGTTGAGCCACTTATTGTCTAAGTGGCAGCGTTCCATTGGCTCAACAAGCTAAATATACCCAGAAATGCTTAGATTTTGAATAAATCATAGTAATTAGCTCAATTATCCAAAAATTACAAAGTACCAATATTCTCAGAAAAATGAGTAGAACACAGTGGAATGATAATATAGCTTTTTATGCACTAATCTTAGTATATCATGTAAGATGTGTAATACTTGTTTAATGGATAATAAATATCATATGAAGACCTAAAATTATGAGAATGCCTCAATAACTCTAAAATATGATGTATAATCCATTTGATGTCAGATATGATGATGTTGGAACATGCAATCATGTAATTTTCTTAATGTAGCTATCTAGGGCTAAAAACCCTAAATAAAATGTATAAAATACATTTATGATCAATAAATGATGGAATATTCAGCATAAGATCATATTAGTATATGGAACCTCATATTTAATTATGAGATCATGATGATGCACAAAATTCATGTTATATGAAGATGACTCATAATACATAAGATGTAACCCTAATTTGACTAATGAATGTGACATAATGTTAATATATTTACCTAATGATGGAAAACAAACTATCAGTAATGAGGCAATAATATGGAATATGAGATCAATAACATCAATCTTAGATAACAAGATGACAAGACAAGTAATGATGGGAATATCATAAGACTAAGTGAAACCCTAATGAATAATAAATAGGGTTAAGATAATGAGAACCTGATGGTGATATGTGATCTTGTCTTAACCAGGGGTTGACCAAAGTTATAGTTGACATGAGGGATATGTGATGATTAGAAATATCTCTTTTCAAGGTATCCCATTACCTCTTACTTGGATTATTATACAATATTTTAGCATTATATGTGTAGTAAAATACTTGGAATGTGATATTGGATGAAATGATTGTTATTGTATGCTATCTTGCTTGATTTTACATACTTATGGCTTTGAACACATGATACATAATATATTTGTTCCATTATATGAAAGCACTAAACTCTTTGGTAGTACAGTGCTTGGAAGTGACTTAACTCTTTGGTAATCGGTCACGTTGTACATATGACCTAACTCTTTGGTAGTCAGTCATAAATGCCTTAATATTGAGCTCTTTGAGAGTCAAGAGAATGCATCAAAACCTTTGGCGGTCAATGCATGGATATATTATGGAAAATGTGCTTAAAATATGTGTTCTCTTTTGTTAATAAACATATCTATGTGCAAGTATGTTTTGTCATTTTTTTGTATTTGCTAAGTACTAGGTATATCTTATTTCCAAGATTAGTAATGAGATGTATACAAAAAAACTCATAGGCATACTCAGTACAATATTCTTGAATATTGTTTTGATGTGTACCACATGTAATCTCTTGTTTAGGGTGTGGACGTGTGCTTTTGAAGATCTAGGATAGTTGAGAGTTGTGTGGCGAGCTGATGTATAGGTGGACATGTTGTCTTAAGATCATGTTATTTAGTGGTAGTACATGTATATATAAACTTTTGTTGTTCAATGTGTAATATCAAACGTTGTAATAATTCATTATGTAATTATATGTTGAATGTTGAACATGTGTCCTATGGTTTTATTATTGTTCATGTGCATGTACTACTATTGTTTCCTTCTGACTTCCTCTGGTTTTCTTCTTCTTAGCCTAGTATGGGGTGTTTAGATTGGGATTCTCATTGAGGTGAGGTTTCAATTTGGATGTCACGCATTAAATTAAGTTTTAGAAAATATGGGGACGTCACGGGTGGTATCAGAGCATGAACAATAACAAGGCATGACATTTTCTCATTATGCAACTCAAAACTAAAGAACCTTGGACTTAATAATCTTTAGAGTTAGATTAGTTGTCTTTTAGAGACTAGATCTGACCTAGCCTTTAGGTTATCACCTAGATGTCTGAGAACTAGGTCTAGACTGGTGCTTGTTGTATAGTAGGTCCTTAGATGTTGTTCTTTCCTTATAGTGCAGTGGTATGGGATGTTGCATTATTTGGAGATTATGTGCATCAAGGGAAGAGAAACCCTAGACATATGAACTCATTGTCTAGAGGAGCTATACTAGTCTACACCATGTTCTCACCCTTTTTACTAGTTTTCATGACAGTGTACTCTCTACTATGTATGGGACACTCGTATTGTGGTTTTAGCTTTTGATTCCAATCGGATCAAACCTTGTTAGTTTTCTCTGACACTTGTTTTATCGGAGAAACACTGTATAATATTTTATTATATATGTAAGTATTACAAAAATATGTCCCCATAGATGCACGAGTAGGAGGTGATCATGCAACCTAAGTAAAAGTGAATGACAGCAGTCTAGAAGAGAGAATAGTTCTATATTAGATGTCTAGAACCTTGTTGGAATATGTGATAGATGAAATAGATGGAATAAGGTTAGATGACGATCTAAGATGTATAGAGATGTTATAAGATAGTTTATGATGATATATGTATGTCTTTGAGGACTTAAGTTCATGTTGAGGATGCAAGATGAGTTTTGATGATGCTAGTAACCAGGATTTTAAGAGATAAGATGTGTTAAGTTAAGACAACGTTCATATAGGTCATCAGATCAGAGGGAGCATTTCTATATCTATGTTTTGCTCCCCCTTCCCTCTAGGATCTCTCTGGAGGCCATCACTGGGGGAGGGAGCGTCTTCTCGATGGCTTCCTCCCCCTGGCCTAGTCACGACTTTCGCAGCTTCTTCTGGAGTTAGGGACTGAGCTCTTTGGGGTGTTTGTGGTGGAGAAGGGGAAAGAGGGGGGTTATGGAGCGACCGGCAGATCTGGGGGGGGATCGGCTTGTGCTTGCCTGCAAGCCACATCTAGTTAAAGGTGACTAGATGGAGAGGAGTCGATGCCACCCGCTGCCTCAACCTCAAACGGCGACCGGTGAGTAGCCAAATGCCATGCCCCATCTCTGGCCCTTTTCTTCGTGACTCCTACCTCTTGCTCGGCTCTCTTCACGTTGGAGGTGTCTCTGCTAGCTAACTATGGGTTTGATCCTTTGGGCCCGTTCCCCTAGGGGCTACCTTGATGTTGAGACTCCTCGGTAGTATCGGGGGGTGCCGGGGGTTCCGTTGTGCCTCACGGTCATCCTGTGTCCAGGTCCTCATGTGGTGCTGCTTTGTCGCCGAGCCCACTTTGTACGTGCTCCAGCCTCACTGTTGCCATCTTGCTTGGAGACCAAGGCGGTGGTCAATCCCTTCACTGGGTGGCCTGGGTTAGTACCCTTACTGCCCTTCCGGTGGCACTCCCCCGCTAGTCAGCGACACTGGTTCCCTCCACAGGGTCCTAGTCAATGAAACTTTGGCGATAGGGGGCAGATCTACACTCTCCCCCTATTGGTTCCAGCTACGTGATGGAATGCCCTCTGGGTGTTTGAATCCGGTGATTGGTAATCCCTCCTAAGGGTCCCTTGGTTCTGCTGCCATGGTTTGGGTCGCCCTCAAGCTAATCGACTATATGCCTCATCGCAGTCAGGTGCCTCATGCTCCCGGTGGCATCTACATCTAGATTGGAAGACCTTCAAGGTGTTTAACGATATGCCTCGATGCATTCAGGTGCATCATGCACTTTTGTGTGGGTTAGTGCTGGGTTAATAGTCTTGGCCTAGCAGGGGGATATATCCCCATTGAGGTGGATGAATGGATATCGCCCTCTCCGTCCTTTTGTTTCCTATCCCCGGTTTGATAGGCATCTGATGTTGAAGTTCTATTTCTGCTGACTGAGAGCTGGATGTTGCTTCCTGGTTCGTGTTTCCACTACTTTTGTGGGTGTGGATATTGCTATGTGAAGGATGGGTCAGGTTGTTTGCACCCTGGCATTCGATGTAGCTGATACTGAGTTCAAAGCTTTGTGTGTGTCTGATGGGTTTATAGGTTGTTGCTGCCAATGTTTTGTTGCGTATGCAGTTGATGAAAGATGGTTCTCTTCTTGTTACCCCTTCAATAAGTATGAGTACAGGCCCGATAGATTTTCTTCATCCTCTTTGATGTGTCTGTTCTCTTTGTGGGTGGGCTTTATTGTATGAGCAGCTCTTCATCAGATTAGGGTGTGAGTTTTTCTGTGTGGCTTGTATGATTGCTTGCTGGTGTGTTGGTCTAGGTTTGAGTCCTTGTCTTTCTGTTTGGGTCTTCTGCGCAAGACCGTTAGTTGTCCTATGGTGTTTTTTTTTTGGTAATACTCTTTAGGATTATGGGGTGCTATGTTTTGTACCTAAAGTTTTGGTATTTCACAATAGTAACACGAGTTTTTTTCCGACCAAAAAAAAAGTTAAGACAACGTTGTGAATCAGCAAGAGCCTCAATCTCTTTTGAAAATGAAGACCTCTAGTATTAGGACCAGTTTTAGGGTTAACTCTAGAGATGGTGAGACCCATTTGGAGAAGATCAAAGAATCTAAACTCCAAGATATGAGAAATGTGTGTTATGATATGTCCTAAACTAGAATACTCCTGAGTGAATGAGTTGAGTGGCTTTATGCATGATTTATATAGATATCTTGAGTGCTATATGTCCTTGGGAGGACCAAACCCTAGAAATAGAAAGAGGTTGTCTACATATGAACATGTGAATATGAATATGAGAACCTACCATCTGGGTGAGGGGGAGAGAATCCCAAGACCCTGGAGGAGGTAACTATGTTTTAGTATGATGTAAAGCCTCATGCTCAGGTTGTTAGTTCCCCATGTAAGACTCTAGTGGTGTATATATAGAGAGAGTTTTGAGTAAGCATGTTTTGTGGGTAAATACTTATGAAGAGAATGTCATAGCATGTTTTGGTTTGTGCTTATGTGGCTAGAGCTTGTAAGGCTATCCCTAGTGCCAATGAGGTAATCTGAGAACCCTAGACAAAGAGAGGAAGGATAAAGTATATGCATATGAGATACTCATAGAGTTGAGTTAGCTTATAGAGTTTGAGCATGACACTACCCTCATGATATGTGTAATGCTAGGCCCACTTCCCAAGGCTCTAGTAGAGTTTCAGGAATGACGACTGTCTCCACAGACCACCACTAGCCTTAATTGTGTGTTTTGTCCTCACTCACGCACAAGTCGGGGTCAACTTCCCAAATGGTCACCCATCCTAGTACTACTCCAAGTTTAGCATGCTTAACTATGGAGTTCTTTAGTGATGGGCTCCCAAAAAAGGAGGTGCACCTTGGTGATATGGGTAGTCCAATCATTCCTTTTAGGATCAACTTATCCAAGGCCTCAAATCCTAGGATGTTACAATCTCCCCCACTTAGACTTTTGACGGTGGCTACATTAACCATGGACAACCCTTTCCTACATGCCTGGACCGCACAGCTTAAGACTGGCATGCCATGCCCATGTGGGCCCCACCTACTGGAGGGGTTATGGCTCTGATACCATTTGTAATGCCTAGGCCCACTGGACAAGGCACTAGTAGAGTTTCAGGAATGACGATTGTCCCCACAAACCACCACTAGCCTTAACTATGCACTTTGTCCTCACTCACGCACAAGCCAGGGTCAACTTCCCAACTGGTCACCCATCCTAGTACTACTCCAAGCTGAGCACGCTTAACTATGGAGTTCTTTAGTGATGGGCTCCTGGAAAAAGAGGTGCACCTTGGTGATATGGGTAGTCCAATCATTTCTTTTAAGATCAACTTATCCAAGGCTTCAAATCCTAAGATGTTACAATATGGGTCAGGAGAACCTCAATTGGACTAGATGAAGTTTTGATATATGTTTGAGGAGCCACACATATAAGTTGGTTTAGTATGACCATGATATAACATAGATAAGAATGTGATGTAATCTAAGACGTGACATATAGAAATGATATGATGAAAACTTAGAGATGGTTTAATAGATATCAATACATAGATGATTAACCATATTCATGAATATTGATGATAATGTGATATTGTTGGTTAATCTTGTGATGAAATCACTAGTAAATGTTGTAATTTATTGTGAGCAATGAAATAAGATCATATTAATCAAACATGTCACATGAGGCATTAATCTTAGTGCTTAATAAAGTTGAAAAATATTGTTAGTAGTTAGCATAACATAACATTTATGGCACCTTGATATTATCTAGATGGATAAATTGGGTTAACTTTAGTTAACTTCCTCCTAAAAGGCATATGTTAATGATGAACATGTTCTAACCATTATCTCAATATAATGTTGATGACACCTTGAAATAATGGGATAACTTAGTTGTTGGTATGTATTCCCATAGAGCAAGTCATATGATGATTGTAATGGGATACTTTGTAATTGATTTGAATAATAATAAAGGCAATTTCCAATCTATATGTTTAAACTGTTTCTGAGATGATGGTGTAACATGATAGATGTCTAAAGATTGTTTTACTCAATGACGTATGCTTTTAGGTTAAGGACCTAAACGATGAGATCATACGGATGTTAAGAGTATACATTCTTGTATAGTCCCTAGTCGGTTGTTATTGTGGAAATAACCATAGACATCAATAACACTAAAGACTAGATTGTGTGTTGGTTGATGACAGAATCTCATTAGTCATGATATGGTGATATCAAACCAAGCACATAGGTACTTGTTAGAGAACAAGGTACCGGACAGACCCACTGTGAGAGTGACACATGGAACCATGACTTGGTAGTCACAGTCAGCTCTCACAGTGATGGTGGTGAGTGTGATTCTTAGACCTAAAATCACTACACTCGACACATGTCGTTGGGTACACTTTGACATCATCAAACGCAATCCTGAAACATGGGTTGTTATAAAGGTGATGATTGGGTGGCTTTGACACATGGGGCTTTTGAGGGGTGAGTGATAGATATGGGATTTGTCCCTCCTAAGGGAGTTTGATATCCTTGGCCACTTGATGAGTAGGATTGAGAAAGGCATGCCCATGCACGTGTGAATCAATATGTGATATTGATGTCATACACATCTCACTCGATCTACTCTGAGATCAAGGAAAAGAATGAACATTGACAGGATGACTGTTCCATGCCTCGAGTTCATTCTGGATATCAGTGATAAAGGAATTATACATTCACTGTAACACCATTCACGGATTGTAGGATGAAAGTTGTTCTTCAATTTTCTACTTTCACTTGGGTAGCAATGATGTGTGACTAGGCACCGCTCATTGCTTGTGAAGTCATAAGTGTTATGGACTGTCACTGCCAATGTGAAATGGACCTGCAGGGTCACACACATAGGATTCAACCTGGAAGAGGAGTTTTATCCACAAGCAATGTTTAGATTGATTACTAAAGGAGTTTAGTAGTTCAATTAAACACTTAATTAATCGATAGCTCAATATCATATGGTTCAAGGTGTTGGACGCATTGATTGGAGTATCGGATTGATTGAAATCGCATTTGACTGATTCTGCACAATCTGCACTCCCAACCGATCGGTTCATGTGATGAACCGGTCGGATGAGGTTGCTGAACCGGTCGGTTCAATTGTTGAACCGATCGGCTCATGCACAGAGTGAAATGATCAGTTCAAGTGTTGAACCGATCGGTTCAACTGGTGCAATCGAGCAACTTGGGAAAGTAGGATTGGTGAGAATTTTCCTTTCGTTTCAATTGCCCAATTCGATTGGGAATAATATTGGTATTCGATACCAATTGGGAAAGAAACAAGGAAAGTCAATCGGGAACCAACCTGGAACTCCAACCGACCGGTTCATGAGTGAACCGATCGGTTCAAGGGTCCCAAATGATCGGTTCAGTGGTGAACCGATCAGTTCAGGTCCCCAACCGACCGGTTCAATTATGAACCGATCGGTTCAGGTTGCGAGATGGTTGCTTTTTGTGGAAAATCCCGAACCCTTCTACTCCTGCTTTAGTCCCGTATTGCCGGGCACGGAGAACCCTGTCCCATGACCCGCCTATATATATAGGGGTATTGGGGGCTTCTCAGAGTACAACTCAGTGCATGTTAATTGCTCTGCAAAGTTGTCGTTCTCTCTGGTTTTGGTAACCGAGAGAGAGCTCGAGCAAGTGCTTCCCGCAAAGGGAGGTGCAGCAAGGGAAGGACAACTGCAGTTGCAGTCGACAACAGGAGAGTGTGTTGGCGACTAGTACGTCAACAGGAGGGTGCGACTCCTTCCACTTCCTTGTGGGACAAGGAGAGTGGAGTTCTGGGTGGTCCGTGTGGACTACTTCAGAGGCGGGAGGTCACTGCCGCTCAGGAGGACAACTGTCATCCGACAGTCCGGTAGGAGGAGGAGTCTTCAGTCCCGGTGCGACCAGGAGCTGCACAGACACCGTCCAAGACCGGAGGTGAAGACCGCGCAAGGCGCATGGTATTGTCGCCGAGCAAGTCTCAGGACAAGGTATGATTCACAAACCATCTTTCCTATCATATAGATGTTGACGCGATTCCTTTTGTTCTGGGTTTGGGAGAAAAATTTTTGTTTCCGTTGCTTCTCTGCCTCCTCCAAAACCCAACAGTGGTATCAGAGCCACGTCAACCGCTCTATATTTTAGGATTATCGATATGATCGATTTTGGTTTGTCGCCTTTATTTATTGCATGCGATGCGAATAATATCGGCTTTATACATGTCCAATCCACAAATCCCTAATATACATATATGATATGTATTATTAATGCACTCGATACGCGTCGCCCTTAAACGAGTTTTGTGGTGGATGTGTAGCATGATTATGGCCTATAAACCCCTATATCTGTGTATGGTTGTTTGTGTGGTTGCTTGCATCTCGGTCTGCGCATCGATTCCCTTTCTCATAATCCTGATGTAACTCGAAATAATTCTAGAATTCTTTTCCTACCTTTGCTCCCCCCGAATGTAACTCGGGGTTTCACAATTCAATTGTAAATAGGATAGATTTTATTTCCTGTTATGTCAAAGAACGGCGGACAACCTGAAGACGATCGGTTCAAGGAGTGAACCGATCGGTTGGTGATCCAGACGGCCGGTTCGAGGAACGAGATGAGCGGGTGGCGACCTGAGGAGATGCACGATGACCGGTGAACCGATCGGCTGGAGGCGCCAGTCGATCGGCTGGTGGCACCTGAGCAACCAACCTGATGGCGAGCCGATCAGTCATGGAGATGAGCTGATCAAACCCAGAAAGGGAGGCACAGATTTCATCTTGTACAGGTTACATGTGATGTAGACCTAGATGACCGTGATTCCTCTTGGCTCGAGGAATCACAAATAGGATGGCCATAATCATTGCTTTTATCGTTTATGCATGTTTTCTGTGGGATATAGCATGTATATGATACGTACTATATATTGTGGTGATTGGATATGTATATGTATATAAAAACCAAATCCCTCATTAAATATTAAGTTTTAGATGCCTTCCAAATGCGACACACGTGAAAAGCTTGATCGACCAAGTGTGGGAACGCCCTAGTGTTGTGCACCGTCTATCTCGTGGAAGCGTGAAGGATGAATGTGTGGGTCTGCCCTAGCAGGGTGCATGTTCATCGTGTTGGCTTTGGGTCGGACTTAACAAGGTGATCTAGATGGGATCTAGTACCTTGAGGCATGGAGATGATCATTGCAAGGAGTTGCATATGACATCTTTCAAGAGTTGCATATGATGCAATTGGCAAGAGTTGCCTACCTGAGAGATCTGAGTTGTGGGTGACAGCCCTAGCTGGTCCATGGCTCAGAGGATTTCAGGATCTTGACCCACTAGAAGATTGTACGCTACAATCTTCCGAATTGATGGTGAGGGTTGTCAATTTGAGTCAAAATAGTGGGAGCGGTAATTAATTAAAGGCCTAATTAACTGTCGTCAAATTTTATTCAAATTAAATCAAAAGAGTTTTGACAAATGCAAATTTTCTCTTGTAGAATGGCAAAAGAATCATCTTTTAAAATGGGCAAATTAATTGAGAATAAATTCCATAACTGGTTGAGGACTGTGAGAAGTGTTCTGCACAATCCAGATATACCAGGAGCCTTAGAAACCACTCTATGTATGCTTAATGCGTTGGTGAAGAAGAAGGTAGGTAAGGGAGAGAAGTGTTCTCTCGCCAAACCAATTTCTTCTACATGGAGAGGATGGAAGGAACAATGGAAGAAGAAGTCAGAGATAGAGATCTCTACTTCTGGTGTATACGTGATAGAGATTAACTTTACTACTTCTTCGTCATGGGTACTTGATACCGGATGCGGATCTCACATTTGTTCAAATGTGAAGGATCTTAAGAGAAGTAGGCCTTTGGGGAAAGGCGAGGTTGAACTACGTGTTGCTAATGGGGCAAGAGTTGCCGCCAGTGCCGTAGGAACCTATGAGTTAACTCTACCTAGTGGGCTAATAATAGAGTTGAAGAACTGCTATTATGTACCTGCCATAAATAGGAATATCATTTCTGTCTCTTGTTTGGACAAAGATGGATTTGAATTTCTTATTAAGAATGGAAAGTGTTCCATTTCTAAAGATGGGATCTTTTATGGCAGTGCCCCTATGTCTTATGGTCTATACTTGATAGACTTGGAGACAAGTGTATACAACGTAAACACCAAAAAGCAAAAACTCAATGACTCAAACAAAACATATCTCTGGCATTGTCGTCTAGGGCACATAAATGAGAAGCGCATTTCTAGACTCCAGAAAGATGGTTATCTAGACTCTTTTGATTATGAATCAATAGAGACATGTGAATCTTGTTTGTTGGGCAAGATGACCAAGACTCCCTTTTCAGGTAAAAGTGAGAGAGCTAGTGATCTATTAGGACTCATACATACTGATGTATGTGGGCCTTTTAGAACTAATGCCAGAAATGGGTATCAATACTTCATTACCTTCACTGATGATTTCAGTAGGTATGGCTAAGTGTACCTGATGAAGCATAAGTCAGAAACCCTTGAAAGGTTCAAGGATTTCATGAATGAAGTACAGAACCAGCTTGGTAAAAGTATTAAGGCACTTCGTTCTGATCGAGGTGGAGAATACTTGAGCCAGGAGTTTGAGGACCTTCTGCGAGCCCGTGGTATTGTATCACAATGGACTCCGCCTGGAACACCACAGCATAATGGTGTGTCTGAAAGAAGGAATCGCACATTGTTAGATATGGTGCGATAAATGATGAGTTTTGCTGATCTTCCGATTTCCTTCTGGGGTCATGCTCTTGAAACTGCCGCGTTTACACTTAACCGTGTACCATCTAAATCGGTTCAAAAGACGCCATATGAGATATGGTATGGGAAGCGTCCCGTTTTGTCTTTTATGAAGATTTGGGGTTGTGAGGCTTACGTTAGGAAAATGTTTCCTGATAATCTTGGACCCAAATCCGATAAGTGTTATTTTGTTGGATACCCCAAGGAAACGAGGGGATATTACTTATACCACCCTACTGACAACAAAGTGTTTGTTGCCAGGGATGCTGTATTCCTAGAGAGGGAATTTATTTCCAAAGGAAACAGTGGGAGGAAAGTAGAGCTTGAAGAGGTTCAAGCCCAACAAGAAAACATTGAACCGGTAGATGTACAAGAGGGAAATGGAGATTCACAAGGTGTTGTGGAATCTCATTCTCCCCAAGTAACACAAGGACCTCATAGATCTAGTAGGACTCGCCTTGAACCTGAGAGGTTTGGATATCTTGTAACTCAGGAAGGTGGAGAGTTGATCATAGATGATGATCCAACTACCTACGTAGAGGCTATGGAGGGACCAGATTCTGAGAAATGGCTTGAAGCCATGAGATCCGAGATGGAATCCATGTACTCCAACAAAGTATGGACTTTGGTGGAACCACCCGAAGGGGTAAAACCCATAGGGTGCAAGTGGGTCTTCAAGAAAAAGACCGACATGGATGGCAATGTGCAAACTTATAAAGGTAGATTGGTTGCAAAGGGATTTCAACAAATTCAAGGTGTTGACTATGACGAAACCTTTTCTCCAGTTGCCATGATTAAGTCCATCAGGATCATGCTTGCTATTGCAGCTTACTATGACTATGAGATTTGGCAGATGGATGTTAAAACTGCATTCCTTAACGGGAATATTAATGAGGATGTGTATATGACACAGCCTGAGGGTTTTGTAGATCCAAAGAATGCCAATAAAGTCTGTAAACTGCAAAGGTCAATCTATGGATTGAAGCGAGCATCTCGGAGTTGGAATCTTCGATTTGATGAAGAAGTCAAAGTGTTTGGCTTTATTCAAAATGAAGATGAACCTTGTGTGTACAAGAAGGTTAGTGGGAGCTCGACCACATTCCTCATATTGTATGTGGATGACATACTTTTGATGGGGAATGATGTCTTAGCCTTAGAGAAGGTAAAGACTTGGCTTGGGAAAACTTTCTCAATGAAGGACTTAGGAGAAGCATCCTATATTCTAGGAATTAAGATCTATAGAGATAGATCTAGAAGGCTTCTCGGACTAAGTCAGAGCACGTACATTGACAAGGTGCTGAAGCGGTTCAGCATGGAGAACTCAAAGAGAGGAAACGTCCCTATGCTACATGGAGTTACCATCTCTAGAGCTCAATGTCCCCAATCTTGTGAAGAGAGGGAGCGTATGAATGGGATCCCATATGCATCAGCCATTGGATCCATCATGTACGCTATGTTGTGCACACGCCCAGATGTCTCGTATGCTCTCATCATGATGAGCAGGTACCAGTCAGATCCCGGGGATGCTCACTGGACAGCCGTAAAGAACATCCTCAAGTATTTGCGAAGGACTAAGGATCAGTTTCTTGTGTACGGCGGCGAGGAAGAGCTGGTTGTAAAGGGTTACACTGATGCAAGCTTCCAAACCGATAAAGATGATTACAGATCACAGTCAGGATTTGTGTTTTGCCTTAATAATGGAGCTGTGAGCTGGAAGAGTTCCAAGCAAGAAACAGTTGCCGATTCTACTACAGAGGCCAAGTATATTGCTGCTTCGCATGCAGCAAAGGAGGCTGTGTGGATCAGGAAGTTCATTTCTGAACTTGGTGTAGTTCCCAGTAGCTGTGATGCAATTGAGCTTTATTGTGACAATAATGGAGCTATTGCACAAGCTAAGGAGCCCAGATCATATCAGCGGTCCAAGCACATACTGCGGCGCTTCCATCTCATACGAGAGATCGTACAGCAAGGAGATGTGAAGATTTGCAAAGTACCAACTGAAGACAACATAGCTGATCCACTGACTAAGGCCCTTTCTTAGCAGAAGCATGATGGTCATGCTAGGTCACAAGGACTGCGTTTCCTTGGTGACTGGCTCTAAGTGCAAGTGGGAGTCTGTTGGAATGTATTCCCATAGAGCAAGTCATATGATGATTGTAATGGGATACTTTGTAATTGATTTGAATAATAATAAAGGCAATTTCCAATCTATATGTTTAAATTGTTTCTGAGATGATGGTGTAACATGATAGATGTCTAAAGATTGTTTTACTCAATGACGTATGCTTTTAGGTTAAGGACCTAAACGATGAGATCATACGGATGTTAAGAGTATACATTCTTGTATAGTCCCTAGTCGGTTGTTATTGTGGAAATAACCATAGACATCAATAACACTAAAGATAGATTGTGTGTTGGTTGATGACAGAATCTCATTAGTCATGATATGGTGATATCAAACCAAGCACATAGGTACTTGTTAGAGAACAAGGTACCGGACAGACCCACCGTGAGAGTGACACATGGAACCATGACTTGGTAGTCACAGTCAGCTCTCACAGTGATGGTGGTGAGTGTGATTCTTAGACCTGAAATCACTACACTCGACACATGTCGTTGGGTACACTTTGACATCATCAAACGCAATCCTGAAACATGGGTTGTTATAAAGGTGATGATTGGGTGGCTTTGACACATGGGGCTTTTGAGGGGTGAGTGATAGATATGGGATTTGTCCCTCCTAAGGGAGTTTGATATCCTTGGCCACTTGATGAGTAGGATTGAGAAAGGCATGTGCATGCACGTGTGAATCAATATGTGATATTGATGTCATACACATCTCACTCGGTCTACTCTGAGATCAAGGAAAAGAATGAACATTGACAGGATGATTGTTCCATGCCTCGAGTTCATTCTGGATATCAGTGACAAAGGAATTATACATTCACTGTAACACCATTCACGGATTGTAGGATGAAAGTTGTTCTTCAATTTTCTACTTTCACTTGGGTAGCAATGATGTGTGACTAGGCACCGCTCATTGCTTGTGAAGTCATAAGTGTTATGGACTGTCACTGCCAACGTGAAATGGACCTGCAGGGTCACACACATAGGATTCAACCTGGAAGAGGAGTTTTATCCACAAGCAACGTTTAGATTGATTACTAAAGGAGTTTAGTAGTTCAATTAAACACTTAATTAATCGATAGCTCAATATCATATGGTTCAAGGTGTTGGACGCATTGATTGGTGTATCGGATTGATTGAAATCGCATTTGACTGATTCTGCACAATCTGCACTCCCAACCGATCGGTTCATGTGATGAACCAGTCGGCTGAGGTTGTTGAACCGGTCGGTTCAATTGTTGAACCGATCGGCTCATGCACAGAGTGAAATGATCGGTTCAAGTGTTGAACCGATCGGTTCAACTGGTGCAATCGAGCAACTTGGGAAAGTAGGATTGGTGAGAATTTTCCTTTCGTTTCAATTGCCCAATTTGATTGGGAATAATATTGGTATTCGATACCAATTGGGAAAGAAACAAGGAAAGTCAATCAGGAACCAACCTGGAACCCCAACCGACCGGTTCATGAGTGAACCGATCGGTTCAAGGGTCCCAAACGATCGGTTCAGTGGTGAACCGATCGGTTCAGGTCCCCAACCGACCGGTTCACTTATGAACCGATCGGTTCGGGTTGCGAGATGGTTGCTTTTTGTGGAAAATCCCGAACCCTTCTACTCCTGCTTTAGTCCCGTATTGTCGGGCACAGAGAACCCTGTCCCATGACCCGCCTATATATAGGGGTATTGGGGGCTTCTCAGAGTACAACTCAGTGCATGTTGATTGCTCTGCAAAGTTGTCGTTCTCTCTGGTTTTGGTAACCGAGAGAGAGCCCGAGCAAGTGCTTCCCGCAAAGGGAGGTGCAGCAAGGGAAGGACAACTGTAGTTGCAGTCGACAGTAGGAGAGTGTGTTGGCGACAAGTACGTCAACAGGAGGGTGCGACTCCTTCCACTTCCTTGTGGGATAAGGAGAGTGGAGTTCCGGGTGGTCCATGTAGACTACTTCATAGGCGGGAGGTCACTGCCGCTTAGGAGGACAACTGTCATCCGACAGTCCGGTAGGAGGAGGAGTCTTCAGTCCCGGTGCGACCAGGAGCTGCACAGACACCGTCCAAGACCGGAGGTGAAGACCGCGCAAGGCGCGTGGTATTGTCGCCGAGCAAGCCTCGGGACAAGGTATGATTCACAAACCATCTTTCCTATCATATAGATGTTGACGCGATTCCTTTTGTTCTGGGTTTGGGAGAAAAAAAATTTGTTTCCGCTGCTTCTCTGCCTCCTCCAAAACCCAACATTAGTTAACTCATTTAGAACATGGTAATATGATGTGGGAACCCTAATGCATGGGTAAAGATAAGGATGAAACCCTAACATATGAGATATGTCATGATTTAAATAGAATTTCTAAGCCATTATTTCAATCTTTTATTAAGGAGTGATTCACCTTAGATGTTTTAAAACTTCCTAATAGTGGTTTGGATATGATTCTAAAACTTTTGCTTTTGAATATGTTGCACCTAGAATAGTGCCCCAACTATGGATGAAGGCAAGATAAAATTTTCTTGGAAGTATGAGTATGGTTTTATTTTGGGGGCGAAATTCCATTTAAGATGTATATGATGGTATAGATTGGGTTTTGGCTTAATTTTGAGGACAAATTTCTTTTAAGGGTGTGTAGGATGTGATGGAGTGGACTTTTGGAAACCATGAATAATTAATGACATAAATCAATTCATGAATGTGGATTTATCTTGGGAAATTATAATTGATTTGGTAAAGTTTGTACGGGGATGGATGATAATATTACGATTAAAATCCCTATGTTTATACCTTTGTGAAGTATTTAATTGACAAGTCAAATAATCAAGTTTTGGCACCAAAATGGGATGGAATGTAGCTTGAGTGATGATAGAGATATGGTTAAAAAATGATGAGGAATAGAGGTTCCTAGAGGAAGTGATTCAGGTTTGAAAATGATGAACTAATGTGTACTATAGACCAAGCTATTTGAGTTTTATCCTAAGTTATGGATGTGAGATGGTGTCACACGGCCTAGTTGTGGGCTAGTCATGGATTTCCTGTAACTAGCATTAATCTAGGCAGTCCAAGATAGATCTGAGGGCCACAAGCCCATCAGCTACCTCCCATGATTTAGGGTTCAGACGCGGGGTGGTTGTGACCCACATGCGATGCCACGACCACCCAGGACGTGCATCCAGGAAGAAATTGGGTAGACAATTAGTCTTTTAACCCTTTAACCGAGACAGATAACATCAGGAGTGGGTGGTTTTAACATCCCTTTCCCCTCGCCTCCATTGCAATGCTCAGCATGAAGAGACTAATGTCAAAGGTAGGAGCCAATTAGAGGAGCCCGTCTTACAACCCCACCTTTGTGGAAACTTCCATGGAGCTTGTTATGGTTTCCAAACCCCACCTTTGCAAGAAGTAGCAGTTGGTAGAGGACTCATGGAGGATCTTCAAGGAGGCACCAGGTATTGAGAGGAGGCATTATGGAAATGGACACGGGAGTAACACTACATATGTGAGAAGACTCGAGGTGCTTTCCGACCCTCCCTTCCTGTGGTGGCGTTAGGGATTGGGTGTCTCTTCGAGTAGGAGACTCAGCCCCTCCTTGAGCTTAGAAGTCGTTGCAATTATCCAAGTTATGTTAGAGGTGCTAGAACCTTCATAATATCACTTGAAGGCCAACGTTGGTGAGCCATAGCTCGCTGACATTTGTAGTCGTGGTGGTGCTTGTGTAGAAGATGTCATGAATCAGACAGCATGGCACGATGGGGAACGGAGTCTACTGAGGACCCATTGATGAGAATTGGAGGGAACGTAGAGGAGGGAAAGATGGTGTGAATCTTCACCGTATTCCCCACTTATGGAAGCACCCAACCACAGCACTCCCCACATATCCATCCTGCTCAGCTGTGGGGGCACTCAGTAGAGACGCGGGATCGCCCACAAGATCACATCTGGGATTTAGGAGAGGATTGAACCAGCATTTGTTTTACCCTAAACCAGACGGCTCACAGATCCAATCGAACCTGAACCAGCCAGACCCAGTAAGGAAAACAAGGTGTTGTGCCACTTTTTGGCCACGTGGAGGCGTTCCATTGGCTCTGTAAGGTAAATATACCTAGAAATGCTTAGATTTTGTATAATTCATAGTAGCTTGATTATAAAAAATTACAAATAAGGTATTGATATTCTAAGAAAAATGAGTAGAACATATTGGAATGATAATATCATGCTTTTGATGCACTAATCTTAGTGATATCATGTATGATGTGTAATACTTATTTAATGGATAATAAATACCATATGAAGACCTAAAATTATGAGAATGCCTCACTAACCTAAAATATGATGTATAATTCATTTGATGTCAGATATGATGATGTTAGAACATGAAGTCATGTAATTTTATTAATGTATCTATCTAGGGTTAATAACCCTAAATAAAATGTAGAATATACATTTTTTGATCAATAAATGATGGAATATTCAGTATAAGATCATATCAGTATATGGAACCTCAAATTTAATAATGAGATCACAATGATGCATAGAATTCATGTTATATGAAGATGACTCATAATACATGAGATGTAACCCTAATTTGACTAATGAACGTGACATAATGTTAATATGTTCACCTAATGATGGAAAACATAATTATTAGTTAATGAGGTAATAATATGGAATATGAAATCAATAACATCAATCGTAGATAACAAGATTACAAGACAAGTATTGATGGGAATATCATAAGACTAAGTGAAACCCTATTGAATGATAACTTGGGTTAAGATGATGAGAGCCTGATCGCTGGTGATATGTGATCTTGTCTTAACTAGGAGTTGACCAAAGTTATAGTTGACATGAGGGATATGTGATGATTAGAAATATCTCTTTTGAAGGTACGCCGTACCTGTTACTTGGCTTATTATAAAATATGCTTGCATTATATGTGTAGTAAAATACTTGGCATATGATATTGGATGAAATGATTGTTCTTGTGTGTTATCTTGCTTGATTTTCCATACTTATGTCAATGAACACATGAAACATAATATATATGTTCCATTATATGAAAGCACTAAACGCTTTGGTAGTACAATGCTTGGAAGTGACTTAACTCTTTGGTAGTCAATCACATTGTATATATGATCTAATTCTTTGGTAGTCAATCATAAAGGCCTTAATCTTGAGCTCCTTGAGAGTCAAGAGAATGCATCAAAACCTTTAGCGGACAATGCATGGATATATAATGGAAAATGTGCTTAAAATATGTGTTCTCTTATGTTAATAAACATATCTTTGTTAAAGTATGTTTTTGTTATATTTCTTTTGTTACTTCTAAGTACCTATCTTATTTCCAACCTTAGTAATGAGAGGCATAGAAAAAGACACATATACATACTCAGTACAATATTCTTGAATATTGTGATGATATGTACCACATGTAATCTCTTGTTTAGGTTGTGCATGTGGGATTTTTAAGATCTAGGATAGTTGAGAGTTGTGTGGCGAGCTGATGTGCAGGTGGACATGTTGTCTTAAGATCATGTTGTTTAGTGGCAGTACATGTATATGTAAAAAAAAAAATTCAATGTGTAATATAAAATGTTGTAATAATTCATTATGTAATTATATGTTTAATGGTGAACATGTGTCGTATAGTTTTATTATTGTTCATGTGCATGTGCTACTATTGTTTCCTTTTGACTTTCACTAGTTTTCTTCTTCTTAGCCTAGTGTGGGCTGTTTAAATTGGGATTCTCACTAAGGTGAGGTTTCAATTTGGACATCGCACATTATATTACGTTTTAGAAAATACGGGGATGTCAAAATATGACACGGTGCTTCTTGTCCTTCTTTTTCCCTAGGATAGATCCAACAGTGTAGTCGCTAGCATTGCACATTTTCTCAAAAGGGAGGTCCCAATCTAGAGCTTGAATAATGGTGTGGTAGTTAGGGCATTCTTAAGAGTGTGAAAGGCCTTCAGACAATATTTGTTAGAGATAAACGATGTGTATTTTATAAGAAGTCTAGATAGTGGTTTTGCAATCTTGGAAAATACTTAGTAAAACATTGGTAGTATCCAGTATGCCCCAAGAAACTACGGTTAGAAGAAATGGATGAGGGGTGTGGAATCTTGGAAATAACCTCTATTTTGCTCTTGTCTACTTCTATGTCTAACTGAGATACCTTGTATCCTAGGACTATCCCCTCTCATACCATAAAGTGCCACTTCTCCCAATTGAGAACCAGATGCTTTTCTTTGCATCGTCAAATAGTGAGGGATATGTTCTTCAGATACTCTTCAAATAATGACCCATAGATTGATAAGTCATCTATGAAGACCTCCATAATTTCCTCTATCAAAATAGAAATTATAGTTGACATACACCTTTGAAAGTTGGATGGGGCATTGAACAGACAAAAGGGTACGACAAAATGCATATGTCCCATAAAGACAAGTGAACATGGTCTTTTCATGATCATCTAGGTGGATAGGTACCTGATATAATCCAGAATACCCATCTAGGTAGAAGAAGTGTGAATGGTGTGCCAGACTTTCTAAACTTGGTCAATAAATAGGTGAGGAATTTGATCCTTGTAGGTTGATGCATTCAATAGTTATAGTCGATGCATGTACGCTAGGCGGTCACTGTGTGAATGGCCAGTCCTTTACCATCACTATCCTTTACCACCGTCATCCCTCCTTTCTTGGGGACCACATGTATTTAGATTACCCAGTTACTGTTTCCAATGGCATAGATGATACCGGCATTTATTACCTTAATCACTTTCTTGTGCACCACCTCACACATTTTATTGATCAATTTCCTTTGACCTTAACATGTGGTTTAATAGCTTCTTCAAGGTTGATTCTATGCATACAGATGGTAGGTCTAAGACCCTTGATATCGTATATATAGTATCTAAGGGCTTTTATTCAAATATTGAGTTTCGACAGAAATTGTTGTTGTTGGTCAGAAGATAATTGTGCATTGACTATTACCATATTCATCTTTTCATCATCAAGAAACTAGTACTTCAAACCATTAAGAAGTGGTTTGAGATGTGGTGAAGGCTTTGGGGTGTACGTGTATTTTGGTTCTCGCAGAAGAGAAATGTACTTGGCAGTTTTGATGGAACCCTAAAATTCTTCTTCTTCTGCAACTTCTAAATAAGCCAAAAATGCCTCCACTTTAGGATTTGTGATCCCCAAAATAGGATTAACTAGGGGCCCATTTCAAAGGATATGATTGCATTGTGTTCTTTAATTTCTACACTCAACTTACTACAACAGTCATCAAAATACTCATCTTTGTCAGTGAAGGATCCTTCATATGACCAAGCACATGAAAGACAATGGATTCATTGCCAACCCTTATAGTGATCAGCTTATTTGCAACATCTATTAATGCATAGGATATAGAAACAAAAAGGTCACCTAAATATCATTGGACACATAGGGTCTTCAACTATGTGGATGATGACGATATCACAAGGAATGAAGAAATTTTCAATTCTGGTAGGGATGTCTTCTACCACACCAACTGGCCTGGTAAAGGAATTGTTGGCCAATAGAATCCTCATGTTGGAGTTGACAATATCTGTTAGACCTAACCTGGTAGCCAAGCTATGTGGCATAAGACTTATATTGACACACTGTGGTTCTTTTCTGACCTTTACGAGGCCTCCTTCACCAACATCATCTTAATGAAGTGGTGACCGACACAACCTCTCCATAATACTTCTTGCATCCCGATAAAGGCTATGGTGGTTAACATCACATCTTAAGAACTGTCTCTATGTATCACCCTAAATGAGCACACCTGCTCTCATCATACCCTCTAGTCTATATTATATCGTTCATTAGTATGGGGTGATGAACTATACTATCATCAAGTTCCTCATGTATCCACTTCCACCTCATGGAAGTGAACCTTGGTCATACCCAAGAACTTTTGAACTCGCATCATGATGTGGTTGAACCATTTTTCTCTCTTAAGTTGTTAAACTGAATCTGTCCCTTGACAGTACTCCTTTCTTTCTCATGTCATCTAGGTAAGGCGATCTACCATAACCCCTATTACATCTTGATCTTTCTTATTTGAGGGGAGACTTACCACAACACCCATAGAGGTGAACTCTCATTCCCTCTCAGGGACTCTTTATCCTCTATGTCAAAGCACTGGGTTACTAGTGTTCGTCCTTCACCCCCGTCTTGCATGGCCACATGCTACATGCAACTTCATATTAAGAATTCAAAATGATACTATCACTTACTATCTTTGTAGTATCACGGTGTATGGTGATCTTAAAACCATGATCTCCTGTATGTCATGATTCCTCAAGAACGATACCTCAAAAACTCTAAACCACTCTCATCAGGGTTTTATTGCCTTCCTATCCAAAGAAGTGTATCTGAGGTTCTATCACCATCCTTTCACTACATCAAGGACTAAACTGGCTAACCAAACAACCATTAACTTGTTCAACATATCTTATTACATCTGTGTGTTAGACAAAACTCATCTTCTTTCCAAACTTAGGGTTAGTCGAACAACCTCAACCTCTTCTAGCCTCTAGTTAAACTAGGCAGCTATATCTCAATTAGAGCATTCATTACCACTTCACCTCCTTAGGTGTCAGGTAATGTTGAAGACATACACCTCAACATATTCCACTTATCATCTCATCTCAAACTCTAAGTTTGTTTTCATCAAGAAACTCTGAGCTCATCCTCATGGTGATTCAACTCAACTTGCAAATTCCACATAGCTCATGATAAAACATCCTCACAAGATGATTTCCTTAATACTCTTAGTGTTTGTAAACCATCCATGTATCATTCACTCCACAAAGGTATGTTATCATTTCTATCATTATACCTTGTAGCAACATTCCAACTTCCATCATCTTTTATCCTTGGTGTAAGGCATGCGTATTGCCCTATCTCTCACTCCCATAACAAAAGGAAATAAGCATTTGGATGCAGTCCAAATACAGATTTCTTCCTATTCCAAGAGTAGAGATGGTACATCCCACCTTGCCAGTACACCTTTAAATCTAATTTGAAACGTCCCACATATGTCTCAACATCACATTCATCTTGATATCAAAGTTACTTCCATGGAAAACTGGTCTCAACCCTACTTGGTCTAAACACAATCCTTGGTCGTCTCCTCTAGGTCTATAGGGTGCCAGCACTTTTGGGGTCATCCATGTTCCCTTATGCATCCAGAGAGTGCCCTACTCATCTGCCCTTTGGGTCCCATGAGTTCATGAAGGTGATCAATCTCCTAACCCATGGCCCTCAGACAATGATAGTTGTTACCTCCCGACCCTATGGTCATGTGCACTAGGGAATTAGGCACCTCCTACTTCCATCAGTCTTATCCCGACCTGACCTTAGGATAGACTTAGGATTCTCTTATAGTACATGTTCAACTTAGAACCTTACTCAAGCATTCATCATCTCTCTTCCTACATTCATGGGCTGACTTGCATCCCTTCATAGGGATCATGGCAACCTGCCTACCTTGGTCAAGCCCCATACCGGTTACCTCCATGCACATAGAGATGGTTATCTATGGGTCTATAGGTTCATTCCCATGCCATGTACTTCTTCACTTAGCTTCTCAAGATCCTATGAAACCTCCTTAGGTTACCTCAAAACCAACCAAACTGGTATACACCCTACCAACGGGTTCCTCTCCCAGGATGGGAGGAAACTACACCTAGATAATAAAGGTCACAAGCATCCTTAAGGTTTATATTCACATGAGCATGCTTAACCCAGCAACTGCTAAGGCACACCCATTAAACCATGCTAGGTCATACTTATTCTCATCCTCAACATTAGACCAACTTAGTTGTAAGGGGTTCGTCCATCATACCCTTACCTTAAGGGGTTTCCTTTACCTCTACACATTAAGAGTACCATGCTCGAAACTATAGAGACTCAAACTCACCATGAGTATTGGATACACTTCTTCCCCTCTTTGGGCTAGGAACCCTATGTTCATCTTTGGGTATCCAACTGCATGCTCAATCTCTTAACCACGAATCAAGCATGTCCAAGATATGTCATGTACTTCCATGATCCTTCTACTCGAGCAACACTTCAGAGTTGAGTCCTCATCCAGGACAACCAACTAGGTATAAAGCCTCATAACTAGTTACTTAAACCCCCTCAGGGTCTAAAGCACTCTTTATCTCATCCAGTAAGTAATCACTTATACTCTAGGTATCAGAAGCATCATCCTCCCTCTAAGGTTTGGTTCCTCTAAAGGCAACCAAGATATCATCAGCCTTCAGGGATCAAACCTAAGGCAACCACTATCATCCACTTAGGTCGCATCATCCTCTACTATCCACTGTTCCCTAAGTCTCAGAACCTATGCTTCCAACCTTCTTGCTTGAGTCCTGATTTCCTCTCTAGAACTAACTCTACATCCAACCTTACTACCAGATGTCCTTTCTCCCTGAAGGATCAAGCTTTACTAGCATACCTTCACATGGGTGAAGCATATGCTCAAACTTAGGTTTGCTCAATATCATTCATAGCCCTTTATGCTTATTCCATGATCTCTTAACCAGGGTTTCATCAAGATATACCCTACTTGCCTAAGCCCATAGGGTAACTATAGGTTCTCTTCTAACCTCATCCATGAAGGAGCTATCTTTCTCTCTAGCATGCACGACCCTCTCCAGGGTTGGTCGCCAAAGGTACTAGGTCATCTACCCTTTTCTGGCATCCCAAAGGCATATCCAACCAAACACTCGGTCAACCATGACATCTAACTCATCATGTCATCTCTCTCTCTAACCTTCACTTAGGGTTAGGGTTAACATCATCCTCAAAGGATGTGCTAGGTATCTACTTTTAATGGAGGTCTCTACCTCCAAGACTAACTCTCTCTACTAATCCTCCTGCCAAGGAGATCTATCATCATGTCTCTCCTAAGGGTAATGAGAACTCGTGTCATACGACCTAAGCATGTATCTATTCTTTAGTTTACGCTTAATCTATTAAGCTTATGTCCATGATATCTTATTTACATGCTTTTCATTAATTTGGTGGAGGATTCCTTAGTCCTTATTAACCTTACCCATATCTCAAGAGGGTGAGGAGAAGAGAGAAAACCATAATCCTTAAGGTCCTTAACAGAATTTGAGTTGAGAAGGGATGAACAAGATGAGAGAGTCCTAAAGGTGTCTTATTTCGAGTCATATCCTAAGACATCAGTCAGGCAGTCACACAATCCGGGAGTCCTCATATTCCGACTAGCGGTGCGGAGGAAAATATTGCCAGCCCCCGGAAGTGATCCTTTTCTAGACACTTTAATCTTTTGGACACTCCTCTAATAACTCCCTTGGTTCTATGGAATTTGTAAAATTTAATAATTATTAATGATTAGATGAGGAACCTATGCTCTGATACCAATTGTAACGCCCGGGCCCACTGCCCAAGGCACTAGTAGAGTTCCATGAATGACGAATGGCCCCAGAGACCACCACTAGCCTTAACTACACGCTTTATCATCACTCACGTGCAAGTCGGGGTCAACTTCCTGACTGGTCACCCATCCTAGTACTACTCCAAGATGAGCACGCTTAACTATGGAGTTCTTTAGTGATGGGATCCCGGAAAAGGAGGTGCACCTTGGTGATATGGGTAGTCCAATCATTCCTTTTAATATCATGTTATCTGAGGCATCAAATCATGGGATGTTACAATCTCCCCCACTTAGACTGTTGACGTCCTCGTCAAGGCTCAACTATAAGGCCTCATAATCTCTTCTCCATTTCAGTGCAGACCCATAATGGCCCATGGACACCCATCTCCCGATCACGGAATACCAACGCAAGGGTGGCTACGTCAACCATGGATAGCCCTTTCCTACATGCCTGGATTGTACGGGTCAAGACTGGCATGCCATGCCCATGTGGGGCCCACCTACTGGAGGGGAATTGGCTCTGATACCAATTGTAACGACCCGGCCTCTCGGTAACCCCCAATTAAGGGAGACCCGAAGGTCAGAGCCGTTATTCAATTAATAGGATTAAATGTTTGACAAATAATCAATAATTATTATGAAATTCTACTAACTAACTGGAATTTGCTATAAAATTAAAACTTTACTTACCTTTGAAACCTTTGGAAATCTATCTATCCAGAGCTTGAAATATTCTATCTAATCCTCCTTGCACTTTATTTGTTATTTCCATAATGTGTCACTTTACTGTTTGTTCTTTCAATTGTTGTTCCTAAAATGCTGACAAACAAAACGTCGGTCAGTATATCGAAATATAATGGTATGTGGGAACAACCAAAATCTTGCAAATATGGCTAACAATTTAATAATCACAATCAAATTATTTAACAAGACAATTTATATTTTCAATGTGCCATTCTCCACCACTTTTGCCCTAACCCTGCCATACCCCTCTAGGGTTTCTCTTTTGCCATTGACTTAAGGCCACCTTCTCAATCCCGAGCTTGGTGCCTGGGAGTCACCTCTCATGGTGATCCATAGTCATGCCTCATAGACCACCTTCTCATTCCCGATCTTGGTGTTTGGGGTCACCTCTCATGGTGCCCTTGGGTCTACCCTCCTGGGCCTGACCTTTATGGCATCTTCCATCAGGGTGGCATGTAGGTGTGAGAATTCACATGTATATATAACCGTGATAGCCATAGTGACTTTATAATTGCAGTATGAACATCCAAACTGTTTAGATTGCATTCAATGCGAGGAAACATCCGGGAAACCCTCGGGAAACTAATGTGATTAACCATAATTAACCACATACCTGATCTGATGATTTGAACAGAAATATCCATGCAAATAAGACTCCAAGCAAGCAAGCATTTTCAACAAGATCCTGAAATAATCACATAATTCCCCATTTATTATTCATGCCATCAAGTCCATTAAACCTAGCTCGCTTCCTAGGGTTTCTAATTCATTTTTAGGGTTTCTATTGCAATTAGGGCTTCACTTCATCTTTTACTAATTTAAACCCTAATTTAACGCAATTGATCACAAACCCTAATTATTTCCACATCAAATCCTAAATTCCAGATTAAAGGCATAATTAACCATTAATTAATCTCATTAAACCTCTTTTTATCAAAGCAACTATTTTTATCCTTTTAATCCATGACAAGATCATTATATGCATTTATTATCAATTCATAGTTCATTATGGTCCAAAACACATAAGAACTCAATTTGCCATTAATTCCACCTTTTATTCATGAGAAAACCCTAATTATCACATTTAGGGTATTTATCCACAAATTAGGAACTTTAATGCTCGAAATAGCATATTCCAACTTTAATCATGAAATTAATCAATTAAAGCCATTAATAGTCGAATTAATCAACATTAGGGTTTCAAGGCCCATTAAAGTATATTCATGGATATGAAACTCCAAATTAACTAATTATATGCAAAGTTCATACTTTTTCTTCCTAATGTTCCTTTTTATCTTTAACAGGCTAATATCCACTTTAATCGGCTATTAAACCCTACTAATCTCTTTAATCATATCAAAATAGGGTTCTTTAAACATTATTACATCTAAAGCTAATAACCTCCATTACTTTTCGAATTGAAATCAGAATTAGGCTTTAAATATATTTTATTTAGATTCCTCTCGATTTTCTGAGCAATTTTCATATTTTGTATGATCTCATCGGAGCTACCAATATTTAGATACAATTTTTGCAATAAATCACTTACTATGGCCAATCGGAGCGCGCCACATCGCTCGATCCATGCAGCGTAGTCCGGCTGGTTTAAGACATAACCAAATTACAGAATTACCCCAACGTGTTGCCCCGGCTCTTCAAGCCTTTGAGGGGCCTTTTTGTCCAAGCGCCATGCTCTTCTTCTTCCTTGCGATTTCCACCTTCGGTCCCTGACCTGCAGTGATTCGCGGGATGGCTCCCACCGCAACAAAGCTCGAACCTTGCCGGAAATCTCCTCCCTACCTCCACCACCACCTACCGTAGACGACCAGGCCTCAACTTGTGGCCGAGATGGCCAGTCTCATGCATGCCAAGCCCGTGCTTTTGGTGGGGCTACAGCCCTCCAGCAGACGTTGTGTGAGGATGGGAGTAAGACGATGGTGACCAATCACTTCTCAGTTGTCTGGGGCGCGTCCCACATCCATCCAGACTACTTAATGGTTCCTTGTTGCCCCATGGCCGCACGACTCCTTTATCTTAGGGTTTGTTTATGAAGAAGGAGAAGAAGAAGAAGATAGGAATTCGTGGAACCTCCTGTAACTCATCTCTGGGCTCTACCCCTTATATAGGGGAGGGCACCCAAGTCCCAAGACGTTCATATAAGAGGGAACAAGTCCCTTTCCTAATAGGAAATGACTTTCCTTAATTTAGGAAGAAAATCTTCTCTCTCTCCCTCATCCCTTTGATATTCTTTCTTTTTCTTAATTATTTAGGATTTCAAAAATTACCTCCTTTATCTTCCGTGTACTTGCCTTTTATGTATTGGCACGAAATTAAGCTTTCTTTTAATAGAAAATACTTCCTTTTATCAATATTACAAAATTCATCAATAATACATCACATTATGCTCTTATTTTGCAATCTTGGTATTTCCTCTTTCTTTCCTCTTTATAGGGGCTCCTTGGACCCCAAGAAACTCAAAGAATTCGAAATTCCTTTTTAAGGAATACTCATTATCCTTAAATGCATCAATATGCATTATTTCACATTATCATGTTGAGTTCTTATTAAAATATTTCTTTTTGAGGATTTCTCTGTATTTCTCTTTTATTTTCTTCATTGGTATTCCTTTTATCATTAGGAATTATTGGGATACGAAATTCCACAAAAGATAACTCAATTATACCTTTTTCCATATATTTCCAACATTTTAACATTATTTTCAATTTCTTTCTTACTAAAGAATTACTTAATTAATCTTTTCTTTTCTTATTGCACTCTTTATGCAACGTTGGACTCCTTGGAACCCAAGGAACCCAAGAGGTACGAAATCCCTCTTTGGATTTGCCTTCTAGAGGTTTCCAAATCTTTCTTTTCTCAAAAACTCCATTATTCATTTATTAATTGGATTTCCTTGTTATTGGGCCCAATAGCCAAAAAATCCCACAACACAATCATCAAGGCTATTGTAAATGAAATCCATTTATTCAAAACAAATTATATCATTATTTGTTCCAATATCTTTAATGTGAGAAATTACATTCCTCACCAAAGGAACCCAAACATTAGGGTTGTAACACCTAGAGTGACAGGGACCGACTGAACTTAACTATACTCAGACTTAACTCTTGTGGTAGATCTACTCTGATGCAATGACCTTCTTCAAGTCCATGTGATTTCCCTAAAAATTTTGAGTAGAGGGGTGAGCATACTCGCTCAGTGAATGAGTACTTCAAAGAAATAGTCTAAAGTACTGATATAATTACAGATATACTTTTGCGTAATTGATATCAATTATAACAGTAGAAAGCTTTAGAGAGTATAATAATTGACAATTATAAATATGGAAGGATACTCTAAATATCCATAAGAGTGAATCAATATATGAAATGCTTGATTGATCATAAAGAGAACTAATAATTCAGAAACATACAAAGAATAATTGAATAAATGTACACACTTGTTTGACCTCTCATTCATTTTATTATGCCCTGATCATATGCAGTGTACTCTACATATGAAGACTCATAGTGCACTACGATCACACCGTACAAGACTTAGCGGACACACCCGAGAAATGCTAAGCCTGACTTCTCTCCTGGTCTGCAATAGGGAAAATGGCTCTCTGGCCTAAACTGGACTCCTCCTCTAACATGAGCATACAGGCAGACAGTCTAGCCACCTCTTGGCTTTTCTATACTCTATTACCACTAGGACTTTTGGTTGATGTTGGACATTGCAAACTATAATTTAAGGAGACTTCCACTAGGGCTTCGTCCCCCGTGCCACCTGATAGCACGTTTCGACCCCCGTATACTGGACGCTGCCAGGGTTAGGTAATTTCACCCCTAAGGCGCATACCTCACATAGGGGTTCTACGGTGTTCAGGGCTCCTAAGTCTATTATTTTATTATTCCTAGAAAGCTCTTTCTACATTGTACCCTTCTCTTACTTATACTTGACTCTGGTATCTCTATGGTGTCGCGTCTACTTATTTGAAGTTATAATACAACATGTATATCATTCTAAACTTGGCAGAGCAGTATATTCAAAACATTGTAATATATTGAGTAATCAACATACTATACATGCAGGCAGACTAAAATTCTTAAATAAATATATTTCATCCACTTGGCAGATACACACTAGAATCGTGCATATCAACCCAAATCTTGAGTTGTGCATTTCATAACTCAATTAAGAGTTAATTACTTATCATGACAAGAATTATTAATAATAACTGAGAACATTGATATCACAATACTTGATTCATTGAACGCCCTACCTTTAGGGTTTCATTTAATCACCACAAATGCTACAAAGAAAGGTATAATACATCTATCGTGTACTTTTCAAATCTTTAAAACACATGATACCTAGGATCTCAATCCCTTATCACATTATTGGGAATTCTCATCCCTTCACATCATTTTCATGATTACTGGAGCTGGGTATTCAAACCCTTATATCATCACATAGCATTGTTACCTCTATAACAAGTAACTGTTACATCTAGGTCCTTAGACCAAGGTATTCATTTCACTGGTTGTACAAGTATTCTCATGGCTCACAAGGCCATCACACATGTTGTCACCTCCCACTAGGCAACAACTTATTCACATGGCTCCCATAAAGATTTCATGCGACATAAGCATTCATTTAATGAAGACTACTATCAACAAATCATATAAAATTAATATATGTATGAAACCTTGGAACTGATTTGAATTTGGGTTTCCATGCCATTCACTAGGATACCATGCATCAATAATAACATTGAATAAATAAAGTCTATCATGTCAAGAAAATCCCTTCAAATGGATTTCACGATATCTATTCGCAAATATCCAACTTTCCTCGCATCTAGGGTTTCACCCTCTTTACTGAGATATCAAACAAACACTATTCACTTTGAAAAAAATACAAGATAGTATCTGACATATATGTACTATGAATTTAGATAAACAATCATTCTTAACCAAGGGGGTCTAGATAAGCCATTTTCTCTATTTACTTATACAACAAATTTCAATCATAGACAAATTCCCTATATTTCAGTTTACTCTTATAACCTCTGCAAATACTTAGGGAATTCTCATTAGGATGTATTTTATACATTTCTAATATGATTTTATCATCCGAACTTCACCCAAATAGAGGAAGAATCCATTTCATATCATTTTGCAACAACTTAGAACAAATAGACAATTCAGGGTTTGTAGTCGCATATTAGCAATTAAAGATTATGGATGAATTAACCCATTTTCATGCAATATACTATTTAAAGGAATTTCCCACTTACCCTAAGGTGTGAAAACACCTTAAAAACGCAGCTCATCCCTGAAAATCTCGATCTCATATCAAATTCCTAACAATTCACCTGATTCTTCTTCCTTTCAACTCGAAAACCTTAGAAATGTGGGATTATGAAGAAAGAGTGAGAAAAGGACTTGATTTGATATGATTTCAAATCCAATCTGGGGAGGGACATAATTTTGACATTTGAGAGAAGATTCATCATTAAAGTCTATGCAAAGAAGCTAAACTTACATGATTTCATCATTCCTTGAACCGCAAAACCCTAGGTCAGCATCTCCATCAATTTCTCCTCTCAAACCCTAACTCTCCCTCTCTCTCTAGGATTTCATTTCTTTGGTTTGAATCACGAATCATGAGATATTCTAGTGTGTTAGGTTGACCATATAGAGCAATTGAGATACTTGGGTCAATTGCACATTGACCCCTCACTATACTTTTTCTTATTTCAGCTGAATTTTCTGTCATAAAAATATTACTGTAATTCATCTACTGATAAGGTCTAGATGCATCCAAAAATTATGAAAATTTTACATGTTCTTTATGATTGAGTTTCAGATCTCCAGTTAAAATTTTAGATCATTTGATCTACTAATTAATAATTAAAATAAAACACTACACTGTTGAAAAGCACTTTGTCAGCATTTTGGTCGAAGTATAGTTCGACCGAGAACCACATTCAAAGAACACTCAAATATTCTGAAATTTTTCTCCAATATGCATGATTGAGTTATCCATATCATATCCAAAATTAAATTAGATAAAAAAATTGTAGAAAATATGAAAAATAATTTACCACACTGCTATCCTGATCAAATTCCATATTCATGTACTATCAAAACCCTAATTTTTTCCGATTAGGGTTTACATTTCTCAAACCCTAATTCTTCAATCTAAAATCATAGTTATAGTTTCTTCTTAGGTTTGAAACATCACAATTGATCTACTATCATTAATCAAGTCTAGATGATGTTCAATCTAATCAAGCATGTAATCATTCAGGTAAACCCTAGTTCACCAATTAAGCACAAATGTGGTCATTACAATTCTCACCCCCTTAAATAGTTTCATCCCTGAAACATAAATACACAAGAAAAGTATATTCAAAGTTTATTTTAAGCTTCTGAAATCTTACATGTCATTATATTCTTATATTTCATACTTGAATGCACTTTTCAACATTAAGTCCTTTATTTCTTTTATAATCACAACATGTCTGAAAGAATTCCCAATGATATCTAATGAATTCTCTATACCAAAATCAATCATAGAGTAGATAGAGAAGCAACCATTTCAATATTTTCATAGTCTTGAGGTGTTACCTCAACATTGATAATTTGATTCAAATATCTCAATTCATACGGATCAATATGTACTATTGTTATGTAATACCTCTAAGTCACAAAAAGAGAGTTCACCATGTTGTTTTGAATTTTTACTATTATGCTACTCAAATAGCAAAAAAAAATCTTGAGTGGGAAGACTGAATTCAACAACAATTGTACAATACTACTCATGGCATCCCCATTGCATCATGGATGCATAAGGTGAAGCATTACCATAACATTACATGTTATTCTCAAGTATGAACCCACACATAATTCAAGGTGTAACCATTGGGTTATAGCATACTAGGGTTTCAACAACAGTAACAAAGTACTCCATGATTGTATTAGTCATTCAAGGACTATTCATACCCAATTACCATCACTTAGTTATATTAAATCTAGGTATAACAAGATATACCTCATTAGGGTTACATATCAATACAATATGGTCATCATCCCTTCTATTTATATGAGTGAATAGATAAGACTACCTTATTCAGGGTAACCCTTCATTTGTTCCATCATCATTCAATCGATATCACCATACAACAATTGTACAATACTAAGATGGATTACTGGTATGAATGACTACAACTATCAGACACCTGAAATTAACATATTGCTTGTACATGTACACTGAAATCATATGTAGAACCAATTTACATCCCTTAATATACCTTCAACAAATTGTACTTCTAAAAACAAATTCACATATTACTAAAAGCAATTGTGTTCTCTTATCTCTCTTCTCATTCATTACTACTTACTTTTTGCTACTTATCCTTCTCATTTTAATCATGTAGATTTAACATCCCTAAAATTGAAACATACAAGCTAAGAATAGATTATTCATCATTCTTGATATCACTGCAAGAATTTGTTTTAGATTACACTTTGCTCATCTTGCACTTCTTCTTTTGTTTAAAACACACTTGTTACATTTCAAATTTATTTCTTACTCCTTGCTCTGAATAATTTTCATATTGATCATTAAACTTTCAGATTAGCTAGGATTACTATCAGTGCTAGTTTACTTCTCATAGTGCAAATCACATGATCTTGTTTTATAGAGACGCTAGTATTCAAGGTCAATCTTTGAACTATTACAACTCTAAACATTCTAGGGTTTGGTCCTTATCAGTAGCATGACGTTGTTGTGTGTAACTTTTCTCCCTTAATTTGAAAGTCAAACTTTAGATCTCACAAGTTTTACTAAAGTCGTCCTTATCTTATCAATTGAATTTCCTTTCTCTTACTTGGCCATTTAGATAGATTACATTCTCAATTTACCCTGCTAGGGCTTCATCATCATATTGTATGTCATTATTACATTCACTAGATGCCTCTACCATGGTGGTTATGCATCAGATATGATTCATTTTCTTATCACTTCGTTCCCACATTGCTTTCATTAAGGAAGATATGAAAGAGAAGATGATTTTGAGACTTAGAATTATTATCTTCAAACATTCATTAATACATTTCTCATATGTAGGTTTAATTAATTATCAACAAGGATACTTGACTAATTATCACTTTCTTGAATCTCGCAACCTCTTTCTTTTATAATCTATATTACTCCACCATGTTTCAAACCTTTTCATTACTTTCCATAATCCCCTTACCATATACTTCTATTCCACATATCATCTTTAACTTCTAGTTTTCTCTTATGATCATGTTGCTTCTTTTAGGTGTATGATCATATATACCATGTTGCACATATTTTTTTTTATCCTTCCGCTAATGTAAAGTTGAAATTCTAAATCCATAATCTCTCTACTAGTTTCAACTCATGTTCAATACATTACATGTCCTTCATTTTAAATCAAACGGATCATGCATGGGTCAAACTTCGTATCTCTTTTAATCAAGTTTTTACCTCTTGAATATAGTCTACCTTTGTATGACTTATTCATTGGTTAAGCAACACTTTTGTTCTTCTTTTAGAAACTAGTTTGTTGTTCTATAGAGACTTAGAATCCAAAGGAAGTAAGGATGAATGTATTAAACTTATTAATAAAGGTATAGCGCTGCAGCTCCTGGTGGAACACCGTCTATTCCCTAGGCTCCCCCAATGGCCACTGAGGAAAAGGTTGCTCTGACGGTCAGTGAGTTCTGCATGAAGCACTTATTGGGGAATCATTTTGGGAGATCAAGATCTTAACGCTCTGGATGCTCAAGACCACCACATTGTAGGCGCGTAGCCTCGTCTTTGCTGGAAATTTGACACCTAAGATCCTCATTCGATAGGCCATCAACACAGACAGATGGGAGGGTCGAGCTGGGATGTAATGATTCAAGTGGTGGAGGATGGGGTCAAAGTTTTGGCACTTTGTCAATCATGTCAGTTGGGTGGTTAATCCATTTTCTGTGATCGCTTCTACTATTCCTTTTCTATGTACTTCCGGAGTGGATGGGCATGACATTGCTAGGTTGTTCCTTTTGCTTGTTTGTTTATGTTGTAATGCTTGAAACTTCTAACAACCTGGTTTGATTAGGCAACATCATGTAGATTGACCTACATGTCGTGGTTCATCAACTGAGGTATAAGTGATCATTTTGTGCATTTTGAAAAACATCTATAAAATAAGATTTCTGCTATTGGTGGGTGGTTAGTGTGTACTAAATCAGGGATCCTTTTGACTTTAAAATTTCAACCCTCGATCATTTTGATTGGTAACCAATGATGGGGTTTCCTATCATTATCTTTTCCTAGACTTGACATACGTTTGGCGTTCTCTTCATATGCCTCAATCATCTCTGTTGATAAAGCATACCGTAAACATTTTTGGCTTCATTACTATTCAGCGACTCATTCCATTAATGGTTGAGATAGGTTGTATTGGCTCTCAATATATAGGATCTAGTATGCACTATAATGACAAAATATAGTTATGTTTTTCATTTTGTGAATGAAAATATCATGGTTGATAATTGTCCTAATCTTATTCTTGGTTTAATCATTCGATGGTATGCCATTTTAAGATGCATGTTTCTAAGGGAGTCGTGAACATGATTCCTGTATCCAGCTGGACAAGCTTCTCTTTGATTATCAAACTCCACCACTATTATAATTGTCCTGTATCCTGGGTGCAAGCAAACATGTTGCCCTCCACATTTCTGACCCATTTTCCACATTCATATTATATGATGTGTTTAATAAACTTATGAGATGCTAAAGCATCTGGAAGTTTCTGTCATGTCTTGATAATTATGCATTCCTAATTGTATACAGTAGCTTATATAATACAAGTATGAAACGAAATGATTCTCATCATGTTGTTTAGCAGAATGTTTACCCAACTTTCTTGAGCCCAGAGATGAGCAGAGTAAGGAAGAAGTATCTCCGGTGAGTTCTCAAAGTTGACTAGGAACTATTTTTGAAGTATGCGATGTGTTTTGACCATTTACTTGCAGAATTTAACAGAATAGATTATGAGAAGAAATGGCAGTTGTTTCTGATCCAGGGGATTCTCCATCCAAAACTAATCATGTTGTTTGTTACAGGTTGCAGAGATGAATTGTGTGCACCTTTGTAACTGGCTTGGTAAGCTCTCAACACGCAACTGCTTAGGGAGCCATGTAAGCAGTTTTTGGATTTCCAAGTGATCTTATTGGTCAAGGAATTGCTATCTGATCCTGCCCATTATGCTTGTATTAGCTCACGAGTATGCCATTCTTTCTCCCCAGTGATGTTCTTATGGGATGTCATCTATAGTGTGGTGTTATATGGCTTTCTTTGAAGCTTCCATTGGCAGCTGAATAATAAGGGACACAAACCCTGCTCCTAGCATGCTCTATTCTGATTCATAATCTCTTTATTGATCTGCAGTTTTTGTTACTAGGTTCCTTGTACTTAGTAGGGAAGGTTACTGATGAGGAAGTGATGGTTGCACAAGAAATTGTGTTGATGAGGCAGTAGGGGTAATGTACTTGCATATTTTTCTCCTTCCTTGTTGCCACTTTGGGTTGTATATAGTAGGATGAGCTCATACACAATTTTCTTTATCACATAACACATGTAAAAGTTACTTGCTCTTGATCCTTCTTCACATTTGGTGTCCATATCCTTTTAAGTATTTATGAAGTCATTTTAGAATAGAAATGCTACTACTACAGACTGAATCAACTTTATATGTTGCTACTAGGGATTGAATCAACACTATATGCTGTTCTTAGGGACTGAATCATCTCTATATGCTGCTACTAGGGACTGAAACATCTCTGTATGTCTTCACCATGGTTGTTGTTTCAAATTTTTACTTTTTCCAAATGCTGCTAGTAGGACTGCAGTTAGGAATGTTTAAACATGAGACCACAATGGAGTTGTATGCTTAGGGGCCACAAATATGATGTATTGGTTCCCTACAAAGTAGGGTATCTTCAGTGTAAAAATGACCTATCTAATGGGCATGAATTTTGAGCAGCTTGACTGGTTGGGCCAATGCTCAAAGTATCTTTAACTTTAGGACTCAATATGGAAGATGAAAGTGCCATCAAATCTCTGATATTTTACTTGGAGCTTATGCTCAATAATGGCTATGATTCTGCTGTCCGGTTGTTGCAAGAAGAGGATTACAAGTTTGGTGGTAACATATGAGCCACTCATGTTGATGATCTGGTTGGTTTTAATACATCAGAAATATTGCAATATAATTGCTACTTGAGGATGAATCTCAGTCTTTTTTGCAGATGTTAACTACCATCACTGCCAATGATCTTATTCATGGAAACATGGTCTTACAGATTCCTATAGAACAACAAATCATCCTTCATATCATTTCAATTATAAGATCATCTACAACTCAAGCAGAAGGATCCAAGGTATATGCAAGAGTATAAACACCATGCCAAATCAAGCATTTTTCATGTGTGCGTCCTATAGTTTCTATGTACTATCATTATGTTGCATAACTTTGTGATGACATTCTAACTACATGCTAATTACATTGCAATGCTTTTTCTTGTTGGTTAGGTATAAAATGAAGCGGCAATGTACAAGGATTTGGAAACTCTAGATTAAAGGAACCAAGTGAAACAATTTATTCATTTGGGTCCTGGATTCTTATGTTCATTTCTATGCAAAACCAAGTGATCATGCCTCCCCTCCTATATAGATCAGCAACATTGGAAACCAATGTAAGTAACTGGAATTAGCACTCATGATTCAGCTATATTCCAACAGAAGAATGGGGGATCCATTGATAGTCTTTAGAAAATCTTGAAAGGTTTGAACAAGACTTATATTGCATGTCTAAGTGTTAAAATGATGCTCTTACAGTAGTTTCTTCTATGAAAAGTCAAAAGATGAAGGTATATTTTCATTGTGCTCTACTTTATTTTTTTATTCAAGTAACAACTACTATGTACGTAGTTGAATAGTTTTTTAACCTGCAGCTGATATATTTCCCTAGTATGTTGAATCTAGATGCCTCAAAGCAAGAAATATGTAGGCATCATGTTCCAAAGATCTCAAAATGCAATCACATCTTTAGGGGGGGCTTAAGCTCACATTATAAGGGACACCTGATCCTCAAGATATGTCTGAAAAGTGCAGTACGACTGTCATCAATTATATTAAGCAATTGCCTTTACAAACATGAGTCAACTTTCCTATCTTCTTCAGGTTCCTTGCTGTATTTAATAGAAAGGGGGTATCAATTTATAAATTCATGTTGTATCACAGTGTCATGAAGACTCATATCAACCATCTGATTGTGTTGTCCAATGGGACGGTATACTCTAGGGACTAGAGTAAGCACAACATGTGTATCTATGACTGCACTTGCATTTCGTGTCCCAATTTTGATATGCTGTGAAGCTTACAAGTTCCATTATAGAGTACAGTTGCATTCCATTTGTGTTAATGAATTAGGTAACATACTGAAAAAACTACCGGTTTTCTTGGTATTAGACATACTTGTGCTTCTTTATGATAGATGCTTACTTACGCAGGTGACCCTGATGTTATTTCAAAAGTTCATGGACAAGAGGAACTGAAGTATCTAGATGATTGGACCGAAAATGAGAACATGCAACTGTTAAATCTAACATAATACCTTCAAGTTGCTAATAGCTCCTGCTAATGTTGGGTCTTGTCCCGTAATTGCTTATTTCTTGTTTTCTTGTTGCAGTTATGATGCAACCCCATCGGAATATGTATCTGCTATTGTGACTGATTATGGGATGGTAAGTAATTTGACATGTGTGCATATTTCAGGAGAATGTAAGATAAATTTTGTACAAAGATTTATATCTTAGTTTCTATGTTATATCTCCTCATTGAAGTTAGACTGGAAAGTGGATTGAATTATGAATCTGGTAACTTGGAATGCTAATGGTATGAATGCTAATTTAGTATCTATAATGCTGGTTTGCTGAGCTTTGTTTGGAGGGTGTTGGTATTCAGATCTTTAGGGTGATGAGACGATGGAGTCTGGATACGATCTTGACTATCTGTCTTATATAGTTCGTTCATATTTGTTTTCATGAAACCTTTTTTTGACTTCATGTGTGGAACTATGCAAGTCTTTTCTTCCTTGCTTATGCATAGTAGAATAACATCATTCCTTTATGGCTATCCGTGTTGTGAGGTTTATTATCAATGGATGCTAAAGCTACTGCTTTAGACAAAGATATGTAGCTTCGTCCATCTTCTATGAAGACCTTGAAGATGCCAATGCCTCCTCAGTAGCTCTCCCATACATTTCATCTATAGGGAGTTATATTGAATTAGCAATAATGTAGACACCAGATTTGTACTTCAAAGTAGTACAACAACTACGACAACATTTAGAGCCGGCTCCATGGTTCTATTATTAGATCATGTATTGCTTTAAGGACTAGTTAGTAATGAGATTGTAGGGTTGGCTGACAGCACATGGAGAGAAGTTTATAGCAACACTCTGAAAAGGTAAGAACATGTTCATCATGACTATATTTGTTATGTCCATGGCATATTTGGAAGTATCCATGAGATACACACCATATCTGCAAATTTTATGTGTTCAATTTTCCTTATCCCCTTTTTGTTAATTAAATAATGGCCATTCTAAGGCTTCAATCTGTGTTGAATTACTCCCTTTAAAGAAGTAAGTCAAACTTGTTTGATGGGACTTCAGCTATTTAGTTGATGCAAGAGCCAATGCTATAGTTGTTGTTTACTCCATTGCAGTAATGAGATGTGGTGTTCCCCATTGCAGTATACAATATGCATCTACCAATGCATATATTTGAGGTCAAGCAAAGGTATGCAATATACATGAATATGAAAAACACTATGCATCTTTCAATGATCACATGATCTACAGACAACTATTGAACTGATTGCCTATATACTATATTCTTATCACTGATGCATATTTTGGCATTATAGGACCTCTTCAGATGAAATCAAGAAACTAAGATTGATCACAATAGTCAATACCCCTTATCTGCATGATGGAAGGTTTGATATCAAAGAATATGGCAATCTGATCAATTTGCAAATAGAAAATGGCATTGAAGGTGTGATCATTGGGGAAACTATAAGGGAGGTCGATCTCACGTTATGCTCATTGGACATACTATAAATTGTTTTGGGTCATCTATCAAAGTCATTGGAAACACCAGAAGCAACTCAAATACAATGTGGGGTGAAATTTGGAGAGAGATGTAAACTTATATTATCATAAGGGTCATTGTAGACATGTATCTTCTTTCTATGTTGTAAAATTGGGGCAAGGTTTAAGTCCTCCCCATGTGTACTCATGTTTCAGTATAAATAAAAGTATGATTATTGACATCACAACCAGAACTTGATCTGAATCACTATTGATTTCAATTTCTTTCGGAAAAGTACTTTTGTATTGATAATTTAGTGAATGTATACATAATCTAACTACATATGCATGCATATGTAGTTAGTGATGTCTCTAGATACACACTAACTGCAATTAAAAGTGTAGTAAGTACTTTTTTTTGTTACACATGAACTACATATACAATTGTAACTAATAGCACTTCTACCTACATATCATAGCTACAAATACAATTGTAGTCATCTATTTAACTACAATTATAACTACATTTCTATGTGTAAGGAAAACCTTTACCTACAATTGGGGTTACGTATGCAATTGTAGTTAGATGAACCTCTAACTACACTATTGAAAAATGTAGTTAAAACAATTAGCTACATGGGCATTAGCTTCATATTCTAAATGTAAGGATAAATGTAGTTAAAGGTTTTAGGTACACATTTTTGGGTTTTAACTACATTTTTTTGTAGTTAAAGACCATTTTTTGGTAGTGAGACTATGGAGCTCATGCCCTATATCTAAGAGGTCTCAACTAAACGAGTTGACGATCCCACACGTGGACATCGACAATTGAAGGTTCACATCGATAACATCGATCATTCCCTCTCTTAACTAATCCTTAACAAGATTTTCTATGGATCAGATGAAGAATCCACCATGAATTTCATTGGGCTATTTGATAAAGAAAATGTCAATTTAATGCTTCTAAGTACTGGGCTAAACTAACATGTCAACGCCAGTACCAATCTAGGCAATCCAAGGCATCTGTAGATTAGTCTGGGCTATGGAGGATTATGTACAAGATTATTGACACTATTCTCTTCACTAAGTCAAAGGATTGGAAACATTTATCATGAAGAGATATATATACTTTCTCTTATCCTGGAAGGGTGAGCTATCAACATTGGCTTCCTATTAATGGATAGGTGGTTTGCAATATCTACTTCTTCACTAAAGGAGTACAATACATGTGGTCTAGCCATCCTTATCTATAGAGCGTATGGACATATGACTACTCCTAAGAGATTTTAGGAAATGCAAGGAGACAACTTCATCGCGATTAGATATTTGAACTCCTCCAACATCCTCGGCTGCCGCAATGACAAAATCCATTATCAATTCACAAGAACCAGCATCTACATTCCTTTACCAGAGCTCATGGATTATGATAAAGAGAAGCCACTATTTTCCAGAGGGAAATCATCAAGCTCATCAACAACTTTCACAAGGCAACCTCTTTATCACCACCGCAATAGAGGGCATCATCCAATAGAGTCTGTCCAAAGCCTATCATGCCAACTACTTCTAAGAAACCTATACTAAAGATTTTAGAGGAAAGGGAGCACGCATATACATTCGATAATGACTTTGAAGTTCTACAAGAATCACCCGAGCATGGCATAATTGCTTCAATGAATCCAACAGATGTACCAAAGACTGCTACTACATCATCATCTGTACGCATGGATCCTCCTTCCACTGCAAAGATCCCCACCTCCATACCAGTTCAGGTTGCTGCTACAAGAAGACCACCTTCTCCCCCACAACAGGAGGTACATGATTTTCCAGATAGTCTGCCATGATGTCATCATCATGCTGCCTGGCCTTCTACTTCTCGCACGCTACCTTAATCTAAGCACCATTCTTCATCATATTCTGACAAAGAATATCTTGAGACTTTGGGTGACATTGTTGGATGCAACTTCGACACAATAAGTAAGGTAACTACTGCAAAAATGCAAGCTATTCCTAAACTTAAAAAGGATGTAAAGGACATTTTCAAGTAGGTTCATTCCTTCCAACAACAAGTAGATGAGCTAAGTCACCTTCATCGTCACTTAGTGGCCCTCAAACATAAGACTGATGAAATCCTGACCGTTCAACAATACATATTGCTTCACTTCAAGACTCAAAAAGAAGTAAGACAATGCAAAGAAGAGCAGTGCACACTTGAACGACAACAATGTCATGAGTTCAATGCTATTTTAGCTGAAGAAACGTCTTCCCTGTATTCCCACTCTTCCCATGGAAACTCATATGTTCTAAATACTACAATAGGATAGTTGTCGTCACTCTCTTAAGCATGCCACAGGTCATTTAGGGAGTCTGTCTCCCATGTTAATCAAATCAATTTATGATAAGACTAGACCTCTTCCATTTGACAACAATACATCTATTCCACAACTTCAACTAGGTGGAATTCCTTTTTCCCTCTCACAATCATATGTGAGTCCATATGAAGATATCCATGCCCACTTGTCTGACAACATACCACCTCTCACTCCAAGATCACCTCCTGATTCTTTTGAAGCTGACCTGATGTGAAAGTTAGATGAGGCACTACTAAACCTCAACCCAATTCGATCTCTTAGAAGCCACAACACCTCAGAAGACAATGTCAGGGTGTATACCACTCATCTAGATTTAGAAGCAGATACTGAAAATCCTTCATACAATGAACATGCTTACTTTGACAAAGATGACAATGATCTTTCAACCATTCTACCAACAACATCTCCACACCTTTTTGATCAGGTCTTCCCTAAGACGCTACTACCTCTTACATCACTATTTCCTTCTAAAATTAGTGGACTTGATTCAGACTGCTTGAAGGGATTACCGGTTCATGACATTTTTGTCTTCAGGACATCTTGGAGGATCACCATGATGGGGGCGATATTATTTTCCATAATGATTCTATCTCCATTTCTCGTGAAAACTTTAGAGATATTTTTTGCAGTCCTACTAGGGTTAGAAAATGGATGTTCAATGGTCTGACATTAACAATGTTGGAAGATGTCATGCCCAATGATAAGGAGTGGCCATATTACAGTGCAATGCCCTCCCTAGTCGATTGCCTATTCAAGAAGTGTTTGGACGCTCCATTCATCTTCACACTTAAGGATAAGCTTGAGCTAATGAAAATAAGATTTATCCTTCTACCTTCTCACTTCAAAGGCATGTGGCTGTTATGTTTAGCTGATCTAGACAAATGCCAAGTTACTCTATGCAACCCATGTGTGGTAGATCTTAAAACAGTAAACATGTGATTTAAAGACCCTATTGTAAAGAAGATTTCTCACATTCCCATTCGGCTTCAAAGGGTTGTACGCCAACTCTCTTACCACTATCCTAATTGGACAAGTTATGCGATTGAGCCACTTGTCCACTAGCAAAACCAAGACAAAAAAGACAGTCCTTTCATCTTTTTTTTAGTTATGGAAGCTCTCTATTGCCAAATTTTAGTCACTGACTTAGATCCTACTAGTTTTACCCCTCTTTGTGGATGCTATACAATGGAAGTCATCCATGATAGGCATTTCTTTTAGGATCCAGAGCTTCCTAAGAATTTATGGGACTTTACCCATTGATTCCTCAACCTACATAGGAACCTTTTCATAAAGTTCTACAAAAAGAAGAAGTAGAAGAAGGGCAGAAACCATTATCATCCCTAACCACCAATCTTCATGCCACTATCACAACTACTATAAAGGATAGACAGGCCCCTGACATACTCAACTTTGTGGATGAACCTAAACCGTTCCCAGTATATGGTCTGGTAACATCCATAGAGCCCAATGTTGAAAAGTTCGATCGAAGTTCCTATTGTAAGCTCTCTTATACTCGACTCGTGATGCTTATGAAGCATTTTTTAGGTGGTGGAAATTCTATTATCTTCACTATGGATGAACTTCTTTTTATGAGGGATGCACTTCTTGAAACCCTTTAGCACAAGGGTTCCCTATCTCATGACCTTATGGTGGCATATATGTTTCTTCTCAACAAAGATGTTTATGAATATGTATATGATTGGTCCTAATCTTCAAATGAATTTTTGTTCAAATTTTGAGTTTGGAGAAAAACAATGGCTCCTTCGATGTCTACATGAATCAATTCCTAGATATATTTTCTTGACCCTACTACATGAATATTATTGGGCTCTGCTTATTATTTTCACTCATGAGTAGCATGTCATATTTTATAATAGTTCTGACACTGCCTTTGACATCAAAGGACCCAACTATTCTGTGCTGGTTTGCAGTGAGAAAGAACACATTGTTGATGTTTGTGTCGAAGCACTCATTATGTTGATCAAACAACATGGCAATGGTTATACTTCTCAGGAACCTAAGAAATGGAATCTTCAACGATTCTATCATTGCTACCCTTAGCAATGTAAGTTATCCAATGATTGTAGTTTCTACATCTTCAATTGGATGTACATCATTGGAGTTCTTCATGTTTCAGGAGAAGATTCTCACAATGATAACTATCACTATCTCCATGACATTTATTCTATGATGCTTCTTGACTCTCCATGGACCACAGTCGAGCTTTGTTGAATATCTCACGTGTTTACATTTTTCTTCTTTCTTTTTCACACTCTAAGGACAATGTGTGTTGTAAGTTTGTGGGGGTGTATTCTCGTGATATAGGTATCCGTAGTTTCACAACAAACTTTATTTTCTTCATTTTATTTATTTTTCATAGTTTTTCTTACTTCCATTAAAATTTTGACAAATTTTCTTATATAAAGCCGTGGAGATGCAGATGATGGTAAATTCCCTCTACAATGAATCTAGTTTTCTTTAAAACTATACCTATTTTGCAAATCACAACTTATCATAGTAAGAATCCATTATTACTGATATTGCTTTTATGTTTTTCTCTTAGAAAAATGTCACTTCTTCCTCTATTTTGATTTTAACCTCAAGATGTCATCAAAATATTCCTGCCAAAAATATTCTGTTAATAAAAAAATCATATTCTATCAAAGGCATTTTCTCACAAGAATAAGGAAAGAGCTACCTCGTTTCTTCTTCCATCTTTACTAAAAATCCCAAAAAGAGTGAGGAATGAAAAAGAATCAGAGAGTTGTGCCGTGTTGAAGAACTATTGAAATAGTGTATTGTTGTGTTCATGAACACAAATATATCAATTTTGTTAGCCTCTAAGACCAAAAATACAACCCTAATTCCAATGGTGTTCGTTAAAGGTATTTCAGTCTGGGGCGGCGATACTTAGTATGTGCAATCACTGCTTTAAAATCAATTGGTTTGGAACACAAGGATCACTTTCCCATTTAATCTGAACTATACTTGAATGACCCAAAAAGAAGGAAGGATATCCATAAGCCTTTTTCCTACCTATTTCTTCTACACGATACCTTATATGAGAGTGAAACCTATTTTAAAAATTGACATATATGCCAAAGATAAGATAATAACTCAAAAATAATTAAGAAACAATCAAAGGAAGAATCTTTTGGCCAGTGATGTTCTTGATAAGTTAAGTCATTTTGTGAAAAAGAGAATGGTTTTGATAATAGGTTGGTACAAAAATTATATTTTTAGTAAAATCTAGATTCTGCCAACTTGGTTGATTATATAATGATTCTATTGGCTTGAGACCAAGCTAAATTCCAAGTTTTGAAGAGTTGATAACATCAGTTTTGATACACTTTTCATACCCTTTTTCATAATGAAAATAATTATAATTAGTGTTTAGATGTTTGGTTTTGTTCATTTTACTTTAATTTGACCAAATGTTAGATTTTAGTTAACTTTTGTTATATTTGAAGGGATTCAATGCAAAATTGGTAAAATTGATGGGTAATCATCGACGATCTAATCAGATCATTTAGAAGTTGACAGACTCCCACCGGTCAACGACTAGTTGTTCAAAAACTCAACCTTTCCTCAAGAGAGTCAACAATACCCTATCGAGTTCTCTGCAATAGATTCATCGAACACTGATTTGTCGAGTAAGAAGGTCAACAACTCAACTCGTTGACATCTGCATTGATAGAGCCCCATCCTTTCTAAAATATCGAACAAGTCCATCAACAACACAATCATTGAGTAAAGTCTTTGATGCCTTCATCCAAAGACCATATATCGATGAGCATGTCAATAGTTTTCCTATTGACACCTCAAAGATCAATGGACACCCATTGGGCAACCACTTTTTCAACACCCAAAGGGATCGACAAGTGATGAGTAAAGGTCTAGAATTTGTTTCCCAAAGAATCACTTCAAATGATGTGATAGAGTGATCTTTTGAAACCTTTAATCTCCAATAACATATTAGAATTCATATGTTGAGTTATTTTGAGTGTTCCAAGTGTTTTTCTTAAAGTTTGGGCGTAAATTGATTTTTATATCATGACTAACATCCCCATATTTAATGCCCTTTGAGGAATTTATTTGACAAGTCCAATAGCTGAGTTTTTTCACCAAAGTTGTGTAGAATGTAGATTGAGAGGTAGTAAATATATGGTTAAAATTTGGTGTCAATTGGAAATGGTTTATTAGACAGGAATCGATAAACTATTTGCATGCATAAGATTTCTACAGTAGAGGAATACAAGCCATCTCACAACCCTCAAAGTAAATATAAAAATGAAAGAGGTTGTGGGCCTAGAGGTTATTGATAACACCAATTTTTGTGATATTTTAGACTATTTTTCTGTTATCAAAACTGCCATTTTTAGCTATTTTCCTCTCTTTTGTATGCACTTTCACAATAATTGGCCAAGCAATGCTCTTAATCCTATATTTCCATCTTTTGCAGAGTTTTTCCTCATTTTGGTGTAATAAGGTCGTCCCGACCCACAGAATAAGTCCAAGTCTGTTTCGGCCTTCCTGATGCCCGATACAACCTCTGCCTGACAGGGTGGAGCGACACAATGACGCACGACAAAAGGATGTCACGCAAGAAGGAGCAGATGGACAACACGCCTTCTACCCGACAGGGAGCCCAGCTCGCCCCGACAACCCAGCTTGTCGGGCGACACAGCCACCCACCGGCAGACGCACCATCCATCACGTGACCGATAGCCGACACTCCTGAGCCGAGCGATACTAGTATCGATCGTCCACCGACCCGCAAATAAGGAGGACACGTGGCGCTTCGAGCACCATAACTTCCTCCAACCGCTGCCTATAAATAGCAGCTACAGGAAGCTGAAAAGACAGTTCGGATACTTCGGAATACGGACAGTTGGGAGCGTTGAGTGATCTTCGGAGTAAACTGCGAGAGCAGGAGTATCGTGCCCCAGTGCTCGTGCTGGGCGACACTAGGTGAGCTCTTCCTCATCCCAAGAGGGAGGGGATAGTTCACTTAGAACCGTCCCGGGCGACACTGCAGGCCAATATCGGCCAATGATGACGAGCGACACAAGTTCCTGACAGTAGGACGCTTCGCTCCATGCCCGACACGATATCGAACCTGATACGCTTCGCCCGTCATGCGTGCCGCCCAAGAGGGTGTGTCGCCCGACTTGAGCGTATCGGCCAGGTCCTTGAATGATATAGTCGGTCGTCACGGTGTGCCGCTCGAGAGAGTGTGTCACCCGACACCGCTGTATCGGGCTAGGCCCTTATCCGGTATCGGGCGGGAGAGCCGTTGTAGTCTGTCTCCCTTCTACATCAAGAAGGTGACATCTATCTTAAATTTTGTTATTTAATTCCTTTCTTACGCAATTTATTAAGACCCTTAATGTGTATGGAAATAGAAAAGCTTAATTACTTGCTGCTCTATGCTTGGTGTGATATATTGGATGGCTGCTATGTTTGATATCTGAACTCTAGCTTGCATGTTTGGATCACGTTTCTCTTAGCTACCAAATCATGTTTTCCCGTTGCAACAGCTTCGAGAGTCGTGTTGTGGCTCTAATATTTGCTCCGATTCTGGAGTACGAGAGTGCCTGGAATGGAGTTGTTTCAATAACATTCCACTCTAACTTAAGTCCGACAACCTCGAGAGGGCTGTTGACGCTTGGTTAGAAGTACCCGTTCTGAGAGGAGGGGTGCAGGGTGTTACTGCTGCCGCTTGTTTTGTTGTATTCTTATCCTTCGCATCTTGCCCTAGCTCTAGTATTATCTTTCTGTTTCTGTTGCATGAAAACCCCTAAAAACTGCTAAATGACTAAAACCTTAAATCTCTCTTTTAGCTCCAGTTGGAGATAGTTTTCTTTGTTTTATTTGTGACATCTTGTTGTTTCCCTTTTGGGAATTTATATCACTTTATACCTATCGGAGTGTAGCGTGTCGATTCTGGGTTCCCAACACTACCCCCCTTGTCCCTGTGTTCGACCCTGTATATCTACTTTGACCCCGTAAACAAAGTTACGGGGTCCTAGAAGGATTCGGGTTTATAAATGTAAAAGCTCGACTACCTCAAATCCACCTCCACTTTTGGACGCGCGATTTAGGCCGGTCAACTTTTTGGCGCCATTGTCGGGGACAAGGCAAAAATGGTACTATAGACGAATCTGAATCCACTACCTACACTCCTATGCCTCAAGCTTAGAAATGAGTTTGACAGCACTCTTTTTCTTTTTCTTTTTCCTTACTACTATTCTTTGCTTAAAATTAATAATTCAATTTTCTAAACTTGAGTTTTCGTGCTATTTCAGGCACTCTGAAGAACAGTGATTTGTTCCGCTGAGCACCAACTCCAACTGTCATGCTGCCTCGCATGGAGCCATCCATTTCTAGAGATGAACGCCAAGGGGGAGACCTGAATCACCTCCACCAGATGGCAATGACCGCTATGGCGGTAACGATCGGCATGAAGATCAGGAATCGGAGCATTCCGAGGAAGGCCACCCCCATGTCAGGCGTCGCCACCGTCAGCGACACAGGCAACACCACAACCAAGAACAACATCATGAGGCTAGCGACAGCGATGACTCCGAGGAGGAGGAGAAGACATTGAGGGAGTTGGCATCAACAAAAGCCAACAACTCCAGATGTCCCGTCATCACCCCACGATTCAACGCAGCCAATTTTGAGCTTAAGCCTTCTGTGATCTCTATGATTCAGAACAAAAGTTTTAGGGGAAGTTCGAAAATGACAACCCCTACCATCACCTCGATGCCTTCAAGAACATATGTGACACGATAAAAATGTGGGGGGTCCCCCAGGAGGTTATATACCGCAAAGGATTCATCTTCTCACTGGAGGACAAAGCACTATCCTGGTACCTCGGGTTACCCCACCGGTCCTTGAACGGATGGGGGTGTTAGCTGAAGCATTTGTAAATAAGTTTTACCCCACTGAGAGGACAGTCAGAACTCGGCAGAAAATAACTTCCTTCATGCAAAAGCCAAACGAAAGCCTTCACGACGCCTGGGAGCGGTTCCAAGAGTACCTGAGGGATTGCCCCCATCATAATTACAAGAAGGGCTTCCTTGTCACCACCTTCTACAATGGCCTGAGTCCCGATGAACAAGTGTCACTGAATGCGGCAGCAGGAAGTGACTTCTTAGGGAAAAAGCTGAGCAAGTCTGAAAGGATCATCAAAAATATGGCCGAGCTGCAAGCCGGCACTGAATATGATAGATCTTACAGAGGACAGGCGAAAAAGGTCGGTGAAGGGTCCTCTCTTGAGTCCAAGGCTCTAGAGACCATCACTTCTCAGATTCAGAAAATAACCACGGATGTAAAGCACCTGAGGGAATCTGGCGCGAAAGGGAAGAAGCAGGTGGAAAAAGTAATGAAATGTGTAACATGTGGAGAAGGCGGCCATGGGGTAGATAATTGCATCTACACCTGACCAGAAGCATCAAGCAACACTGAGTCTGAGGTCGAAGAGACTGAAAAAGTCTCTTTCGTAAATTTCAAAAGACCAAACCACCCTGGTTTCAGTTATGGCAACAAGGAGGCAGCTGAGAATTCTCATCAGCTGCACAACTCCACTAGGCCGCCCCAAGCTTTTGAGAAGAGAGGAGGACCAAGTCAATACATCAAAAGCACCCCTTCCAGCCGAACAAAGGAGTTTTCCAGGGGCAAGCTAAGTATCAAGGATCATCCAGAGAGCAAGGATAGGACAAGGCTTCGAACCAAGCAGATGTGGTGGGACAGTTGTTTGATTTTGTGAAAAGGCAGGACACAATTAATAACCAGCTAGCGCAAAGTGCGCTGTCCAATTCTGGCGTTTTGAACTCGTTGCAGGTACAGTTGGCAGACATGCAGACGCATCAACGCCAAATCGACCAGCAGCTAGCTCAGCTCGCCGAGATCGTAAAGAACTCGTCGGGGAAGATCTCGTCCAACACTGAACCAGCCCAGAGATCGGGATAGTAACTACGGAGGAAAAGGGTGAAGAAGAAGTCAAAGACGTCCAGCTGAGGACGGAAAACTCAGCACTTCTCAGGAGGCAACCCAAGCTGTTTTTAAATTCCTAGTATAGGGTGCATTTACTTTCAAGCAAAATGAACATTATTAACATTATGGCATGTAATAAGGCCCGAGTTAGCGCATGCGCCACATGCGCTGACCCTTATGGGCCACCGCCTTAGTTTTATCGACCGGGATGGGTAATACCATCTGAGGCCAGGATCTTAGTCTTTGGCCAATGATGTTTTACTCATCGACCGCTTTTTAAATAGCTTTTCTTTCATGATGTATCGGATAGCAACCCAACCGGTGCTATGTATACGCCCATATCGGGCAGGGGAATTTCAGGGATCGCAAGGGTCATGACGACGGTTGAACTTGCCCGTTTTACCAGTTTCCTGACGGCCGACACGCGTCCCAGATTTACCTATTTCACCCAGGTTGAGTTTTCTATTTATAGGGGCAAGTTTTTACCGTGTCGGGCTCCTTGCCTTACTATTTTCTCGCTCTCGTATCGTGCTAAGACCTTGTGCTTTTTCTCCCGTGTCACGCAAGACTGCCCTACTCTCATGTCGTGCGGAAGTACAGATCACAGCAAGGTAATGGCCGACATACCCTATCACCTGACATACCCTATCGCCCGGTAGACCGTGTCGCCCGACACGTTTCCATCTTTAAGCGAGTAGCTTATCGGCCTTGTGGGTTTTGTGCTGAGCAGCCTTGTATCGCCCGATATGGATGTCGTGCAACGTACCTTTTAATCACGTCTGCCCGATACGCCATGACGGGCGATATTCGTGTTGCTCATCTTTGCCCCGCCTCGCCTATTTCGCTGTCGGGTGACACACCACCTCCTTCTCGAATAACTGTATTGGGTATCTCATATTATCGCCTCGTATCGCCCGACAGTCCTGACGTGTATCGCCTTGGTCTTATCGCGTGGTGAGCGTCACCCACACCGCATATCGGGCACGAGACTTCACTTTTGAAAACCTCGTATCGCCCGATACGGGGGTGTGGGAACCTCGCACTTTTAGTCTAAATACAGCTTTATCATATTTAATTAATCAAGGAGTTTGTTTATTCATTTACAGAGATGGTCCGCATCAAATCAACTGATGTCCCTATTAACGCACAAGGAAGAAGGATCTACCCCGCGACTGCCACAGAAGAACCAACTACCGAGAAGAAACGCCCGAACCCAGGACCAGCCGGGGCGTCAACACCAGAGAAGAGGGCTAGGGTTGGAGAAGTGGCAGCTCCAGCCCCAACACTGACACCTCCAGCAGCAGCGGAACTCCCAGAATTCTAGTCGGGGAGTTTCGAACCAAGAGACGATGAGCACGCTCGCCGATATGCTGAGCTGGTGACCAAGATCTACCAACCGAGCAGGTTCTGCCATAGAGCCTCGTTCGCTGAGATAGGAATCGTGAAGAGGCTGAAGGGCGTCCTGGCTGCTGTAGGACTGAAGAAGATCTGTTTCAGCCGGTCTTCTTCGTACACTAAGCTGACAATGGAGTTTATGTCTTCTCTCCACCGGGTTAAGAACTCGGCAGCGGAGAGAGAAGAATTTTGCGGGCCAGACAGACTCCAGGCTCGGCTCAACAATTCAGAGTACACCATCTCCGAGAAGGTCTTGAACAATATCTTCTCCTCCAACGAGGAGGAGAAGAACCTGATGGACAACGGTGAGAGGATCACCGAGGGAGACGGGTTCGATCCCGTGCAGCTTTGGGGAAAGCTTACCGGCGAATCTTCGTTCAAACTGAGGAGAAAGGTCGTGGAGGTGCACTCCTGCTTCTGGAGAATAGTGCACAAGCTGGTGGCATGCTTGCTGTTCAGCAAGAATGAATCGAGTAACATCTACACAGAAGAGCTCCACATCATGTGGCACATAATGGAGGGCCGAGTGATCAACCTCAGTCAGTTTTTTGCTGAATAGGTTGCACCCAATGAAGGAATCCACCAAGGAGTATTGCATGGACGGCATCGTCAATCTCATCGCGGTGGGACTCGGGTACCCAAGCGAGCCGCGCAGCCTTTCGAGGACGCAAGGCGATGAGGTGTTTGACACCAAATACTTGATGAGGACCAACATCGTTAAGAGGGAGGGGAGGAACTTCTTCTACAAGTTTTTGAAGACAGATATACTCCTCCCCCTCCCTCGCTGCTCCGACTACGACGTAGAGAAACTGATCTTCACCACCGCCGAGATTGAAGCTATAGCAAATAACACAGCTTTCACCACATCGACCAGGGCCCCAGAGAGGCCCGCCCCAGAGCTACCAACGACAACTTCTGTTAGAGTTGTCGCTGCTCTGACCATAACAGCCACCGCCTCAGCATGGACGGTAGCTGCTGAGAAAGCGCCGGTGATCGCTGAGATCACCGGGATAGAAACTACGGGATCTGCCGCGGAAGAGACGAACATAGTTCCTGGCACTGTATCGAGACCTGCAGAGGTTGAAGGGGAATTTCAGCAGGGCAACAGCAACGGGATGTTCGACGAGATCATGAGAGAACTCGAAAGAACATCAACACCACCGCCGAAGTCCCCGCCTACAGCAGTCGAGGAGATCGCTGACAGTGCAGAGGTGGAACAAAGTCCGCCCTCACCACGATCATCTCCACCCAGACGAGAAGGCAAGGCGGCTCTTGAAAAAGAGTCGACGCCCCACCTGGGGACGTCTGGATCGTGTATGATTTTTATAGACTCTACCTCTCATGGTGGACCATCACGTGAACAAGACGTCGCGAGGACGGAAGGGAGACCCACCCAAGCTCCTCCGTCGCTCGGAAAGATGCTCAAGCACGAGCTCGATAATTTGCGGGAGGTAACGGATATCAACTCTAACGTTTGTATTTACCTAACCCGCAAATTTGCGTCTTTCCAAAATAGGCTGGATAGCCAAGAAAGAGAGTTGTTGACTCTAGCGAGCCTGCTTGGCGGACTAGAGGCGTTGAATGCAACAATGCAGCAAGTTCTCCAATGACTAGACAGGCTCAAGGAGAGAATGGACAGAAGTGACGACCATCTGCGTCGAAGGTAGCCGAGACGGTTTTTGTCACCTCCCAGTCGGGGCTCTCATCCCTCTTCATTAGGTTCCCCCTCAGGAATAGCGTCGTCCTCCTCCTCCAGCAGACGATCTTCAACGCCCAAGGAGGGGACGCATCAAGGATCGGCCGAAGGATCTCCTGGCAGACAGGAGAGCTCCTTAGGATTGGGAAATGCAAACATCTCTGTCCCCCTGGATGAAGTCGAGGACGAAAGCGTAGATATCAGCGTCGGGGTTGACTCTTCCGAAGAGTCCGAGGGAGAAAAGGGGGATGTCTACACAGTCAATAAAATACATCTACCCCAAGGGAGATGCTCGATGGTGGACAGATTTTGGGAGTCATCTGAGATACCCTCCTTCGAGATGGACGATTTTGACAGGCAAGCCATCGGATGCCTAACGATCAGAGACCAGAAGTTGTTGAATAAGGTCTTGCGATCGCAGGCAGATGAAGATGACATCGTCTGGACCGACGGCTACCTTTCGGTGTGGCGGAAGGTTCTTCGCGGCATGTTCCGCACGCCGGCCGTGGTCGGTAAGAGACTATTCAGGGTCCTGGAGAATGCACTAATAGATAATATCAGCAGCAGGACAGGTTAGAGAGCAGTATACATAGCCACCCCGACCTTGGCAAGAAGGTTGATGAAGGGAGATCAAGACTCCCGTGTGGTGGCCGACATGCTGCAGCACATTGACGAGCATAGGTCGAACCTAGTTTTGGCCCCATACAAGCACCGGAACGGGTGGTTTCTATGCATAACAGACCTCAGAAACCGCGACGTCTGGTTGTTGTGCTGCAGCAATGCCGAAGTGCCACGCTTCGGGGGTATTTTCTGCCGCCCGGAGGAAGCGAAGCTGAGACTCCTGCCGCTGCGTCTGCAACGGGCCATAAAGCGTGGAAGCCAACGTCACCAAGGACCTTGGAACTTCTTCACTATCCGAGACCTCCCCGCACATATAGAAGAGGGGAGTGGAAACATCGCTATTGCCATCCTGGGTGCAATTGAGGCGCTCAACACATTTGGAAACTTGGGAGTCCTCAAAGGCACGTCCTTCTATCAACGTCGGAGCATTTACGCCATGTTGCTAATCAAGGACAAGCGCTATTTCTGGGACGCAGGGGTATCGGAGCAGTTGCTGGACAGTGACCTGGATGAAAACCCTTCTCAGTCTAGCAGCCCCTCAGAAAAAGAAGAGGAAGTGGCAACCGTCACACATGGGGTAGGCAAGCAGTTGGCAGTCCTGAAGAAAGTGCATGGGATGGAGGATACTACTTTTCCTGAAGCTTCGGAAGGGCTAATCACAAATTTCGACCGCTTTTCTTGTGCAACTCTCACACAGGAGCAGGTCAACTTTATCCAGAAGAAGTTAGCTGATTCAACCCCATCGGTTTTTTCCTTTCAGGCAGGCGATGTCGTAGTCCCGGTTGATGATCTAAGGGACATGGTGAAGGAAGTAGGGTGCTTGGCTATAACAGTTGCAACCGCTTACATCTAGTACATACACCCAAAGCTAGAACAAGCATACATTTCCCATCCTATGTTGTTCAATGACATATGCCTCGCCGATGAAACAGGTGCGAAGAAAGTATTTCTACAGAAGTTGGCGAGCAGAGTTCCCTGCGAGATCTTCCTCCCAGTTCTACATTACCACCACTGGACGCTCCTAGCAGTATACACCCGGGAACGAGCAGGAATTTTCTACAACAGCTCGGACGGCAACAAGAACCATCCAGTACCGTGTACTTCTGAACCTTTGTCATCCATCGAGTGCTTGGTCCGAAAATACTACGACGAGGTGGCAAAGATGATCTAACCATTCCTGGATACGCAAGCAAGCAAGTGGCACGAGCTCCAGTTCTGCCACCGCAGTCCGCAGCAACTTCCTTTATCCAACGACTGCGGCTTCTATGTCCTGGAATGGATAGCAAACAAAGAAAAGCTTGACCAACTCCACCACACCGTCTATCACAACAAAAGGGGAGAATATGTGTGGGAGCTTCTATCTGACGCTTGCGTAACCTCACTAGAATAAAACATTACCTCGCCTTATCTACTTCACAACTCTGGGACAGAGTATGGAGTAAGTTTGGGGGGGGGGTATCATGTACCAGTGAGGGAGGTACAAATTTTTGAAATTTCTTCATTCTTTTGTCCCTTGTTCGTTATTCTTTTGTGTACATATTTATCTTCATACCAAAATTTCGAAATATTTTGCTTATTTTGTTCCCATGCATATGTACAAAGTCGCTATATTAGTAAAAACCTGATGCAACTGCTTGCAAAGTTAGTTTTCTTTGTGCTTAACAAGATACAAGTTCCGTTATATCTTTCTGATAATGTTGCTTCAAACAAACAGAAGATTACATTTTTCCATGCCAAAAATTTCGAAAAATATAATAATCTCACAAACAGCTAAGAGACGAGTATTGAGAAGAAAAAAGCTGCCCAAACAGTAGAAATCTCTTTGTTTCCCCTTTACCCAACGAAAATCCCAAAAAGAGAGAGAAGCCTTATGAGTGTGAATAAAAGCATGAGAGTTGTGCCCAATAAAAGAAAAGAAAAAAATACATATACCCGCTTGTTTTCCAAAAGTACCCATCTTTAGGCATGGTAGATCTGGGGCAGTGGTACGTAGGATGTGAAATCACTGCTCTAAAGCCAACTGGCTTGGACTGCAGGGACCACTTGCCCGTTAACGGACCCTTACCTGGATGGACTGATGGAAAACAAGATGAAAAACCCAAAAAGCCTTAGCCTACCCTTTACACAACTTTCTGCCCCGAAAATTAAGCTGTTTCGTGTGGAAGCTAACTTCGGAATCATACTATACTTTATGAAGCTGTAGAAAAAAATTTACTGAAATAATAAGGCAGGAAACGCAAGGTCTTTTATTCATAAAGAGATAGCATTATCTCTAAAGGCATTACTATACTTGCTTTACCTCTTGGCCTGAAAGTTGTACCAAACAAGAAGAAGCATCACAAATAAAGTTTAAATATTGATTGAGGACAATCAAAATGCTAAGTTTGGGGGAGTTGATAACACCAATTTTTGTGATATTTTAGATTGTTTTTCTGTTATCAAAACTGCCATTTTTAGCTATTTTCCTCTCTTTTGTATGCACTTTCGCAATAATTGGCCAAGCAATGCTCTTAATCCTATATTTCCATCTTTTGCAGAGTTTTTCCTCATTTTGGTGCAATAAGGCCGTCCCGGCCCACAGAATAAGTCCGAGTCTATTTCGGCCTTCCTGACGCCCGATACAACCTCTACCCGATAGGGTGGAGCGACACAATGACGCACGACAAAAGGATGCCGCGCAAGAAGGAGCAGATGGATGACACGCCTTCTACCCGACAGGGAGCCCAGCTCGCCCCAACAACCCAGCTTGTCGGGCGACACAGCCACCCACCGGCAGACGCGCCGTCCATCACGTGATCGATAGCCGACACTCCTGAGCTGAGCGATACCAGTATCGGCCGTCCACCAACCCACAAATAAGGAGGACACGTGGCGCTTCGAGCACCATAACTTCCTCCAATCCCTGCCTATAAATAGCAGCTACAGGAAGCCGAAAAGACAGTTCGGATACTTCGGAATTCGGACAGTTGGGAGCATTGAGTGATCTTCGGAGGAAACTACGAGAGCAGGAGTATTGTGCCCCAGTGCTCGTGTCGGGCGACACTAGGTGAGCTCTTCCTCGTCCCGAGAGGGAGGGGATAGTTCACTTAGAACCGTCCCGGGTGACACTGCGGGCCAATATCGGCCAACGATGACGAGCGACACAAGTTCCTGACAGTAGGACGCGTCGCTCCATGCCCGACACGATATCAAACCCGATACGCTTCGCCCGTCATGCATGCCGCCCGAGAGGGTGTGTCGCCTGACTTGAGCGTATCGGCCAAGTCCTTGAACGATACAGTCGGCCGTCACGGTGTGCCGCTCGAGAGAGTGTGTTGCCCGACACCACTGTATCGGTCTAGGCCCCTGTCCGGTATCGGGCGGGAGAGCCGTTGTAGTCTGTCGCCTTTCTACATCAAGAAGGTGACATCTATCTTTAATTCTGTTATTTAATTCCTTTCTTACGCAATGTATTAAGACCCTTAATGTGTATGCAAATAGAAAAGCTTAATTACTTGCTGCTCTATGCTTGGTGTGATATATTGGATGGCTGCTATGTTTGATATCTGAACTCTAGCTTGCATGTTTGGATCGCGTTTCGCTTAGCTACCGAATCGTGTTTTCCCGTCGCAAAAGCTTCGAGAGTCGTGTTGTGTCTCTAGTGTTTGGTCCGATTCTGGAGTACGAGAGTGCCTGGAATGGAGTTGTTTCAGTAACATTCCACTCTAACTTAAGTCCGACAACCTCGAGAGGGGTGTTGATGCTTGGTTAGAAGTACCCGCTCTGAGAGGAGGGGTGCAGGGTGTTACTGCTACCGCTTGTTTTGCTGTAGTCTTATCCTTCGCATCTTGCCCTAGCTCTAGTATTATCTTTCTGTTTCTGTTACATGAAAACCCCTAAAAAGTGCTAAATGACTAAAACCTTAAATCTCTCTTGTAGCTCCAGTTGGAGATAGTTTTCTTTATTTTATTTGTGACATCTTGTTGTTTCCCTTTTGGGAATTTATATCTCTTTATACCTATCGGAGTGTAGCGTGTCGATTCTGGGTTCCCAACACTACCCCCCTTGTCCCTGTGTTTGACCCCATATATCTACTTCGACCCCATAAACAAAGTTGCGGGGGCCTAGAAGGATTCAGGTTTATAATTGTAAAAGCTCGACTACCTCAAATCCGCCTCCACTTTTGGATGCACGATTTAGGCCGGTCAGTTATCAAACTGTCGACTTCACAAATCATCTATTCTGTCTCTGATTCACCCTGGGTTAGCCCTGTTTAGATTGACCCCGAGAAAGGGGTAACCACTATTATGAGAAATGATAAGGATGAGATCATCCTTGCCCATATTGTTATAGAATAGAGGATGTGTTTAGATTATAGAAAAGTGAAAAAAAACACTACTAAAGATCACTTCCCTCATCCCTTTCTGGATCAAGTACTAGAGTGCCTTTCCCATAAACAATATTTCTATTATCTTAATGGCTATTTAGGTTTCTATTAGATTCCCATCCATCATGACAACCAGGAGAAAACAACCTTCATTTGCATGTTTGGTACCTATGCATTCAGGATAATGCCCTTCACGTTAGCCAACGCTCCAGCCACTTTTCAGTGGTGCATGTCCGCTATCTTTTCTAGATTGACTGAGACTATGATTTAGGTATTAATAGATGATTTCTCCATTTATGGAGAAATTTTTTACTCTTGACTAAGACATTTATCTCTTATTCTAGAAAAGTGTGAGGAAGAACACTTGATTTTAAACTAGGAAAAACGTCACTTCATGGTGACAGAAGGGATTGTATTCAGACATAGAGTTAGCAACCATGGCATAGAAGTTGATAGAGCCAAGATTTAGGTCATCTCCAAACAACAACCCACATCTTCTGTCAAAGACATGCATGCCTTCATTGGGCATGTAGGATTTTATGGGCAATTCATCCATGATTTCTCAAAAATCACCAAACTCCAAACCAGCCTCCTTTAAAAAGACGTCTCGTTTGTTTTTGACAAAGCTTTAATGGCCAATTTTCTATGTTCAAAAGATGCTCTCACTTCTACCCCCCATCATTTTGTCTCCTAATTGGTCCTTGCCTTTTGAGTTGATGTTTGATGTAAGTGACTTTGATCTTGGTTCTATTCATGGGCAACGTCTTGATAAAAAGAACCATGTGATTTACTATGCATCAAAAATTCTAGATGATGACCAATAGAAGCACACCGCCACTGAGAAGGATATGCCAACCATAGTATATGCCTTTGACAAGTATTGCTCTTACTTGGTAGGGTCCAAAGTTATTTTCTATCTTAACCATGTTCTAATTAGATATTTGATGACCAAAAAGGATGCCAAACCCCGTCTTCTTCATTGGCTCCTTTTACTTCAAGAGTTTGACTTAGAAATCCTAGACAAGAAGGGTTCCATGAATGTAGTTGTTGAGCATGTTGGCCACCTTGAATTCTTTGATGATGATAGTATCCCCATAAATGACTCTCTTCCTAATGACAAATTGTTGAAAATGAAATCCCAATATCCTAGGTTTGCAGATTATGTCAATTTTCAAGCTGCAGGTGTATTTCATCTTGAATATAAGGGACATTCTAAGGCTAAATTTTTGCATGATGTAAAGAACTATTATTGGGATGACCCCCTACCTTTTTAGGCTGGTCTATGATGGCTTTATCGTAGGTGATTCACCTAGGAAGAAGCATGCATGCTCCTACCAATGGTGTTACACACTACTCAATTGAGGTTTGAATAGATGCAACCCCACTGACAGAAACACAAGGTGGATTAAACTTTCAAATTTTATAAGGAACTAAACTCAAACGAACTACTTCTACTAAAACACTAACCCACAAGAGCACGGGGTGGTGTCATAGTATAGGTAAGGTGTCAAGTATAGGGTCAATCTACAGGGGAGAAAAGGGGGCACTAGAGCTGGATTAGTTTTAATGTTACGTTCCTACTATAGAGTCTAGGGTTAAGGGTACGATTGGGGGTTGTTGATTAAACTAAATATGATCAAGGAAACAATTTAAAGACAAGAATGAAATCTAAGTTAACCCTAGACAATTTAGTTCTAATCAAGCAAAAAAGAACAAGGCAAGGCAAGAAAAGTGCAATCTACACTAAGGGAGGCAAGAAGAGAACTACACTATAGTAGACTAGAAAACATAGCAAAAGAGAAATTAAAGACATAAGCTAGCAAGAACAAATCAAGAATAGGGAAAGAAGATAACTAATCAAGAAAATAACTAACTAAGCTAACACTAGCTAAGTAAGAAGGCAATTAGGGTATTAAAACAATAAAGGGGTGTGTGGGTTGTTTAGGGGATGCACTTATCAATTAAGTTGGGGGTGACGTGTGAACATTATGATTTCATTTAGATTATCAAACCAAATAGCCATTAACACTGCTATTGTATGATGTCCCCCTCTCTCCTCCAAGGTGAAATGGACTGGAACGATGGTGGAAATGGGTGAAAACAAGAAGAAACTAGGGTTTTGGTTGTGGAAATGGTGAAATGAAGAGAAATGGAGGTGGAAATGGAGTGGAATGTCTAAGGGGGAAAAAATGGGGTGCTAGGAGGTGGTACAAGGTAGATAACCTCATGTTGGAGCCACCACCTAGGTATATATAGGTGTGGGGGAAGCACTAGCTCAATTAGGGGCAGTATGGGAAATGCAGTGAAAACATAGCTAGGCTTTTGTGAGTAGCCCGGCCTTGGTAGTCACCACGGACGTGGTGGGGAGGGGTGAGAATGGTCGTGATGGATGGGAACGATTGTGGTGAGAAATGGGGAAAAATCACAGGGACTTGGTGGATTTTGTATTGAAGGTGGCACAACCGCGGTGGTCACCATGTTCGTGATGGGCTAGGGTAGCATGACCGTGGTGGTCACCACGGTTGTGGTGGATTGAAATGTGCAACCCATTCTTGGCTCCATGGTCATTCTACCTCTGCTATCACATGGCCATGCAAGGTGGCACGGCCATTCTGGGTCAGTTCACCATGACCATTATGTGTGGCATGGATGTGGTGATTCTAGCATTGCTTGGAGATGGCTCCGTTGATTAGCAAGTGTCCTGCCATGGCCGTTCTGTGGTACCATGGTCGTGCTGGTCTCTAGATTAGCACTTGGACTTATTTCTTTGGATTTTCTTAGACATCTTTGCTTCAATGGATCTTTGGCCACTAGGGGTAGGTTGAGGGAGCATCAGACTTCACTTTAGGTCTCTCCAAGGTTAGATAAACCCTAGGATGACTCCTTCTCTCTCTCCTACATCAAACATGGTCCAAATGCTTGAAAAATATGAAAATAATGTCCATAAGTGAATTTTATACAAATGTGCCTATTGAGGGGAATAGCATGTAATCTAACAGGTATAGATGAGATTCAAATGCAATATGACCCAAGATTAAGACCTAAAATAGGGTTCAATCACCACCCCAAACATAAAACATACTTGTCCTCAAGTATGATCCAACTCAACCTCTCTGCAATTTTTCCACAACCAAGAAATGACAAATGCAAAGCAAAACATGATAATCACTGAATGGGATCAATGTTAACTAAGTGCATGAATTCCACCTCTCTCCTCTATTTCTTTCACAAACCAATCATGAAAAGAGAACAAAGCATATGAACTTCAAATATAGTGCATAAAACACACAAGCTATTCATATTTCTTTTGTGTAGTTCTGGGTAGACCGTTTCATGATGGCATTAATCAAGGATGACTAGGAGTGCTATTTCACCTTCAAGCATTCAACCTTATGTTTTAAATCACACCAAATGATCCACATGGCTGCGAAAAGGGAAAAATGAGCTAGGTTTGATGCTTCCTAATTCAATGGGTATGAAAATGGAAGAAAGGATTGTAAAGATTTTATAGTGCTTTTACACACTCATCTTTTCTTTATTTAGATGCTCTTAAATAGGAACATCTTTAATTTTCTTTTTGCATTTTTTTTCTTTTTCCTTTTTCCTTGGAGTAGATAGGGCATATGGCGTTGAGAGTGAAGTGGTGAGATGTAGATGTGGTGACCCCAAACATTTGAAGGTGGCTATTATTGATAGGTGCACTTTGGCAACCTTTCATGAGGCAGAGGGGTAAGAAGATGGAGATTGAAGAGTCGGGTCAAGAGGGGTCACTGGTGTGATTCTTAACATATCATCTCCTACATAAAAATTAATCCAACACTTCATCCAAAATTTCACACCACATGAATGAACAACCTGAAATTGATACTTCTATCAAGTGATTTCATAGGCACTAAGCACTCATAGCTTGCTCAAGTCACAATTCAACCAAAACATTCACAAACACAAGAGAGGTGATGTGCATGTAAAAAGTCATTAAGTGATACCATTTAGAAATAAACAATGATAATTCACTTGCATTTGTCAAAGGTCATCATTTTTAATCCAAAAAAATAGATATTGGGTCAAAACGCACTCTTAGGCAAGAAATCTCAAATTTGGGAAAAATTGGCCAAAATAATGCCAAGTTGCTTTCAATCACATCTAAGCCTATATTATTGAACATAAATCAGGAAACAAGCAAATCCCAATAAAACATGCAAAAATTACCAAAAATCTACATGATATGCAATGCATGGAAAAAAATAGCAACATTTTGAAAATTATGCAAAAATTGCAAGAAATTTGCTACATGGCATGTAGGTATGCAAAGTAGGTAAATTCTAAACTGAAATAAACTAAAGCAAACAAATATAAGTAAATGGCATGTGAAATTCAAAAAGAGAGTGAAAATGAGATCAGGGTATACCGCCCTACCACTGCAAACTTTAATATCATGTTGTCCTCAGCATGACACGAAAGTTTGGGAATGATAGAGTAGATGATCACTGTGGTGGTGGTGCTCCTCCCTGTGGTGGAGGATGCTGGTAGTAGGAACCTCAATAGTCTAACTGTGGAGGTAGATAGTTGTCCTTATATGCTGACAGTGAACTCCACCAATCTGTTGGTATGTATGCCCTGAGGGCCAATCATGGGATGATTGGTGGGATACATTAAGATTGATTTGATAAACATCAAAGGCAAGCTTCCAATTCTTTCTGGTTCAGTCATATGAGATAGTAATAGAACAAATTCAATGTCTAGAGAATGACAGTACTCAATCACGTATGCTTTTAGGTTGAGGACCTGAACGATGAGATCATACAGATGCTAAGAGTTTGTACATTCTTGTTATGTCCCTAGTCAGATGTCATTGTGGAAGGTAGATAGACAGCAATGACACACAAGACTAGATTGTGGTGTTGGTTGATGACAGAATCTCATTAGTCATGATATAGAGATATCAAACCAAACACAGAGGTACTTGTTAGAGAACAAGTGTACCGAACAGACCCACTGTGAGTTTGACACATGGAACCATGACATGGTAGTCACATTCAGTACTCACAGTGATGGTGGTGAGTGTGATTCTTTGACTTGAAATCACTACACTCAACACATGTCGTTGGGCACACTTTGACATCATCAAACGCAGTCCTGAAACATGGGTTGTTATAAAAGGTGATGATTGGGTGGCTTTGACACATGGGGCTTTTGAGGGGTGAGTGATAGATATGGGATTTGTCCCTCCTGAGGGAGTTTGATATCCATGGCCACTTGATGAGTAGGATTGAGATAGGCGTGCGCACGCATGTGTGAATCAGTATGTGATATTGATGTCATACATATCTCGTTCAATCTACTCTGAGATCAAGAAAGTGAATGAACGTTGATAGGATGACTATTCCATGCCTCGAGTTCATTCGGGATATCAGTGACAAAGGAATTATACATTCGTTGTAACACCATTCATGGATTGTAGGATTGAAAGTTGTTCTCCAACTTTCTACTTTCACTTGGGTAGAACTTATGTGTGACTAGGCACCGCTCTTTGCTTGTGAGGTCATAAGTGTTATGGACTTTCACTGCCAACGTGAAATGGACCTGCAGGGTCACACACAAAGGATTTAACCTAGAAGAGGAGCTTTGTCCACAAGCAATGTTTAGATTGATTACTAAAGGATTTTAGTAGTTCAATTAAACACTCAATCAATTGATAGCTCAATATCATATTGTTCAAGGTGTTGGACACATTTATTGGAGTATCGGATTGATTGAAATCGCATTTGACTGATTCTGCACAATCTGCACTCCCAACCGATCGGCTCATGTGATGAATCGATCGGCTGATCTTGGTGAACCGGTCGGCTCAAATGTTGATCCGATCGGCTCAAGATCAGGGTGAACCGATTGCTTCAAGTGTTGAAATGATCGATTCAACTGGTGCAACTGAGCAAGTTGGGAAAGTAGGATTGGTGAGAATTTTCCTTTCATTTCACTTGCCCAATTTGATTGGGAAATAGGATTGGTATTCGATACCAATTAGAAACAAAAGAAGGAAAGTCAATCGGGAACTGACCAGGACCACCAACCGACCGGTTCACTTTTCAACTGACCGGTTCACTTGTGAACCGACCGGTTGAGGTGTCCCAACCGATCGGTTGAGGTGTCAACTGACCGGTTCAGGTCCCCAACTGACCATTTCAATTGTGAAACAATCGGTTCAGGTTGCGAGTTGGTTGCTTTTGTGGAAAATCTTGAACCCTTCTACTCCTACTTTTAGTCCCGCATTGTCTGGGATAGAGAACCCTGTCCCATGACCCTCCTATATATATAGGGGTATTGGGGGCTTCTCAAAGAACAACTCAGTGCAACCATTTGCTCTGGAAAGTTGTCGTTCTCTCTGGTTTTGGTAACCGAGAGAGAGCCCGAGCAAGTGCTACCTGCAAAGGGAGGCGCAGCAAGGGAAAGACAACTACAGTTGCAACTGGAGGCAGGAGAGTGTGTTGGTGACTAGTACGTCAACAGGAGGGTGTGACTCCTTCCAGCTCCTTATGGGACAAGGAGTGTGGAGTTCTAGGTGGTCTGTGTGCACTACTTTAGAGGCGAGAGGTTACTGCCACTCAGGAGGACAACTGTCAACACAACAGTTCGGTGAGACCAGGAGTCGTCAGTCCCGGTGCGACTAGGAGCTGCACAGACACCGTCCAAGACCGGAGTTGAAGATCGCACAAAGTGCGAGGTATTGTCTCCGAGCAAGCCTCGGGACAAGGTATGATCCCACAAACCATCATTTCCTATTATATAGACGTTGACGTATTTCCTTATTCCGGGTTTGGGGGAGAAAATTTTTGTTTCCGCTGCCTTCTCTGCCTCCCCTAAAACCCAACAGTGGTATCAGAGCCACGTCAACTGCTCTATATTTTAGGAATATCGATATGATAAATTTTGGTTTGTCGCCTTTATTTATTGCATACGATGCGAATAAAATTGGCTTCATGCATGTCCAATCCTAAATCCACAAATCCCAATTTACATATATGATATGTATTATTAATGCACTCAATACGCATCGCCCTTAAACGAGTTTTGTGGTGGATATATAGCGTGATTATGGCCAATAAACCCTATCTATGTGTGGTTGTTTGTGGTTGCTTGCATCTCAGTCTGCGCACCGATCTTCCCTATCTCCTATTCCTGATGTAACTTGAAATAATTCGAGATTTCTTTCCTACCTTTGCTCCCCTCAAATGTAACTCGAGGTTTCTCTTATGCAATTTAAAATAGGATAGAATTTTATTTCTTATTATGTCGAAGAATGGTGGACATCCTGATGACAGTTGAAACGATCGGTTTAGGCATGAACCGATCAGTTGACGTTCCAGACGATCGGTTCAAGGAGTGAGCCGATCGGTTGGTGATCAGTTCGAGGAGCGAGACGAGCGGGTGGCAGCCATGACGAGATGCACGACGACCAGGTGAACCGATCGGTTGGAGGAGCCAACCGCTCGGCTGGTGGCACCCAGACAACCGGGCCAGGACGAGCAAGTCAATCATGTGATGAGTTGATCTGCTCAGAAGGCAAAGCACAGAGTTCATCTTATACAGGTTGCATGTGATGTAGACCTAGATGACCGTGATTCCTCTTGGCTCGAGGAATCACATTAGGATGGCCATAATCATCGCTTTTATCATTTTGCATGTTTTCTGTGGGATATAGCATGTTTATGATATGTACTATGTATTGTGGTGATTGGATATGTATATGTATGTAAAACCAAATCCATCATTAAAATATTAAGTTTTAGATGCCTTTCAAATGCGACACACATGAAAAGCTTGATTGACCAAGTGTGGGCATGCCCTAGCGTGGTGCACCATCTATCTCGTGGAAGTGTGAAGGATGGATGTGTGGGTCTGCCCTAGCAGGGTGCATATTCATCGTGTTTGCTTTGGGTCGGACTTAATAAGGTGACCTAGATAGGATCTAGCACCTTGAGGCATGGAGGTGATCATGGCAAGGAGTTGCATATGACATCTTATCAAGAGTTGCATATGATGCAATTGGCAAGAGTTGCCTACCTGAGAGATCTATGTTGTGGGTGACAGCCCTAGCTGGTCCATGACTTAGAGGATTTCAAGATCTTACCCACTAGAAGGTTGTACGCTGCAATCTTCCAAATTGATGGTGAGGGCTATCAATTTGAAGTAAAATAGTGGGAGCGATAATTAATTAAAGGCCTAATTATATCGTCAAATTTTCAAATCAATCAAATAAGTCAAAAATGAGTTTTTTGGACTAAAATTGCATATTTTCCTTTTTGTAGTACAAATGGCAACAAACAATAATCATTTTTCTTTGCAATCGGTCCTTGACAAGGACAAGCTAAATGGGACAAACTTCCACGATTGGTATCAGACATTGAGAATTGTTCTCACTCAAGAGCATAAGCTCTATGTCTTGGATACTCCAATTTCAGAGGAACCCGCTCCTAATGCACCAAAGACAAAAAGGGATGCTTACGAGAAGCATTCTGATGATGCCATTGATGCAAAGTGCTTGATGTTATGCTCCATGAACCATGAGTTGCAGAGACAACGTGAGACATGGGTGTCATTGAGATGATTCAGCATCTCAGGAACATGTATGAAGATCAGGCACGGCAAGAGAGATACACTGTCTCAAGGGCACTGTTCAAGTGTATCATGACAAAAGGAGACCCAGTTGGTCCTCACACACTCAAGATGATTGGGTATGTGGAGAACCTGCAGAGACTGGGATTTCCACTGAGCCAAGAGTTGGCTACTGACGTGATACTACAATCGTTTCCAGAATCCTACAGTCAGTTTGTGATGAATTACAACATGAACAACTTTGATAGGCCACTGTCAGAGTTGTTGGGCATGTTGAGGACAGCCGAGATATAGATGAAGAAGAACAAGCCTAAGTCTGTGATGGTGATCACGGGCAAGAAAGGCAAGGCCAAGGGCAAAGCTAAGAAAGGTTCTGATGCTAGCCAGGAGCCCAAGTCATCTTCAGCTCTCAAGGCCAAGGGAGGTGTGACCAGGAAAGGAAATTGCCACCATTTTCAAAAGCTAGGACATTGGAAAAGGAATTGTCCTCTCTACCTGGAAGATCTATAGAGATAGTTCTCGAAAACCTCTTGACCTGAAAAGAGAAAGCATACATTGGCAATCTGTACTGAAGGGTTCAGTATGCACAGATTCAGTGGGAGAAAACTTGACCATGTTACATGGAGTTAGTATCCCAAGTCCAAGTATCCAATTCTTATGAAAAATGTGAACACTAAGAATAGATATGGATCTATCATGTATGTAAGCATCCCATCATCTTGCATGTATATGACATGGCAAGAACAAAATGCATTCATCCTCCTGTATGTAGGACATGACAATATGATGTGCTCATCCTGATAACTCGTATGTGGGACATGATGAGTGGATGTCTGTCTACCTCCAGTAAGGATTACTGGAATACCATGAGAACTTCAAAAGTACTTGAGAAGTACTAGTTCTATGGACATAAGGAAAAGTTCAATGTAAAGAGTTACATTGATGCGAACTTCTGAAAGGACAGAAAGTTAATCGCAAAATATATATACGATATATAAAAGTGAAAGTTTGTTGATAATTGGAAGTGTTCCAATAAAACCATTTAAAAGGAAATGTCGAGTATCTATATGTTAGAGAACAGCAGTAGATACTATATGGATCTGGAAGTTCATGAGATGAACTTATAGATATTCCGCCCATTGATGACAAGTTTGGAATCCTTGATCATGCAATGTGGCTAAAGGTTATCAAAGGAATACTAGATCGCATATTACGGCAACTCCATCTCATACGTGTGACGTACATCAAAGAGATGTGAGACATGCAAATTATACTGACTTTGGCAAAGTGTTGCCATTACTCACTATGTTGGCACTAGAGCACAGTAACATGTGGGACATGTTTGAAGATCACTATGAATATGATTCAAGGGTGATTGGCTCACAGTGCAAGTGGGAGTCTGTTGGTATGTATGCCCTGAGAGCCAATCATGGGATGATTGGAGGGATACATTAAGATTGATTTGATAAACATCAAAGGCAAGCTTCCAATTCTTTCTGGTTCAGTCATATGAGATAGTGATAGAACAGATTGAATGTCTAGAGAATGACAGTACTCAATGATGTAAGCTTTCAGGTTGAGGACCTGAATGATGAGATCATACGGATGCTAAGAGTTTGTACATTCTTGTTATATCCCTAGTCAGATGTCATTGTGGAAGGTAGATAGACAGCAATGACACACAAGACTAGATTTTGGTGTTGGTTGATGACAGAATCTCATTAGTCATGATATAGAGATATCAAACCAAACACATAGGTACTTGTTAGAGAACAAGTGTACCGAACAGACCCACCGTGAGTTTGACACATGGAACCATGACATGGTAGTCACAGTCAGTACTCACAGTGATGGTGGTGAGTGTGATTCTTTGACCTGAAATCACTACACTCAACACATGTCGTTGGGCACACTTTGACATCATCAAACGCAGTCCTGAAACATGGGTTGTTATAAAGGTGATGATTGGGTGGCTTTGACACATGGGGCTTTTGAGGGGTGAGTGATAGATATGGGATTTGTCCCTCCTGAGGGAGTTTGATATCCATGGCCACTTGATGAGTAGGATTGAGATAGGCGTGTGCACGCATGTGTGAATCAGTATGTGATATTGATGTCATACATATCTCGTTCAATCTACTCTGAGATCAAGAAAGTGAATGAACGTTGACAGGATGATTGTTCCGTGCCTCGAGTTCCTTCGGGATATCAGTGACAAAGGAATTATACATTCGTTGTAACACCATTCACGTATTGTAGGATTGAAAGTTGTTATCCAACTTTCTACTTTCACTTGGGTAGCACTGATGTGTGACTAGGCACTGCTCTTTGCTTGTGAAGTCATAAGTGTTATGGACTTTCACTACCAACGTGAAATGGACCTGCAGGGTCACACACAAAGGATTTAACCTGGAAGAGGAGCTTTGTCCACAAGCAATGTTTAGATTGATTACTAAAGGAGTTTAGTAGTTCAATTAAACACTCAATCAATTGATAGCTCAATATCATATTGTTCAAGGTGTTAGACACATTGATTGGAGTATCGGATTGATTGAAATCGCATTTGACTGATTCTACACAACCTGCACTCCCAACCGATCGGCTCATGAGATGAACCGATCGGTTGAGCTTGGTGAGTCGATCGGCTCAACTGTTGAGCCGATCGGCTCAAGATCAGGGTGAATCGATTGCTTCAAGTGTTGAAACGATCGATTCAACTGGTGCAACCGAGCAAGTTGGGAAAGTAGGATTGGTGAGAATTTTCCTTTTGTTTCACTTGCCCAATTTCATTGGGAAATAGGATTGGTATTCGATACCAATTAGAAACAACAGAAGGAAAGTCAATCGGGAACCGACCAGGACCACCAACCGACCGGTTCACTTGTGAACCGACCAGTTGAGGTGTCCCAACCGATCGGTTGAGGTGTAAACCGACCGGTTCAGGTCGCCAACCAACCGTTTCAGTTGTGAAACGATCGATTCAGGTTGCGAGTTGGTTGCTTTTGTGGAAAATCTCGAACCCTTCTACTCCTGCCTTTAGTCCTACATTGCCTGGCATAGAGAACCCTGTCCCATGACCCTCCTATATATATGGGTATTGGGGGCTTCTCAAAGAACAACTCAGTGCAACCAGTTGCTCTGGAAAGTTGTCGTTCTCTCTGGTTTTGGTAACCGAGAGAGAGCTCGAGCAAGTGCTACCCGCAAAGGGAGGCGCAGCAAGGGAAAGACAACTGCAGTTGCAACTGGAGGCAGGAGAGTGTGTTGGCGACTAGTACGTCAATAGGAGGGTGTGACTCCTTCCAACTCCTTGTGGGACAAGGAGTGTGGAGTTCCAGGTGGTCCGTGTGGACTACTTCAGAGGTGGGAGGTTACTGCCGCTCAGGAGGACAACTGTCAACCTGACAATCTGGTGAGACCAGGATTCGTCAGTCCCAGTGCGACTAGGAGCTGCACAGACACCGTGCAAGACTGGAGTTGAAGACCGCACAAAGCGCGAGGTATTATCGCCGAGCAAGCCTCGGGACAAGGTATGATTCCACAAACCATCCTTTCCTATTATATAGACGTTGATGCATTTCCTTATTCTGAGTTTGGGGGAGAAAATTTTTGTTTCCGCTGCCTTCTCTACCTCCCCTAAAACCCAACACAATCTTCCTCCTAGTGGGGGTTCCTCAGGGACTGAGCATGCTGGAACTAATACAAGTGGTTGACCTGATAATGAATCTACTAATGGTCTAACCACATGGCATCTTGGGTGTACTAAAAGCCCTCCTCTATCCTCAAAATACCCTCCTAGGTGCTCAATATGCGATCTTGAGTGCTTTGGATGCCCACCAACTGCGCATGTATAGTGGGCATGTCATATGTGTTTGATGTGGGTTGCTACTACTATTGTGATGCCTCTGCCTCACATTGCCTCACTCTATGATTCTCTCACTCCTCAGCTATCCTCCTCTTATTGGTAGCTCCTTGTGACTCTCCAAGCCCTTTAGGTAGATCTTTGGGCTTCCGATGACATGTATCTCTAGGGCGCTCCTCTTCCCACCTCAAGATATCTAGAAAATTTGAAGATGGACCACATCCCTCTAGGAGAGGTGTGGCATGGTAGGGTAGCTCTAGTGAAACCCCTGCATAAGGAGGGTTGACCTGGTAGAAAATCTTCTGATCAACAATTGATATCATCGATGAGCAAGTCAAACAGTGCAGGTCAACTAGCTTTCCTCCTTCTGCCTTTGTGTAGCCAGATGCATGCCCTATGGCCAAAGTAATGGAAGTTACAATCCCTCCCATGATAAAAGTATTCTTTCTCTTGGACGGGATTGCCTTCATATGATCAATAATAAGTGACCCCAGATTTACAAGTTTTCCCTGTACCATCTATTCCAACACAAAGAGGCCCTTCTTAGTCCAACTACCTTGATTTTCATATCGGGCAAAGATGGTGTTCTCCATGACCTTTTGAATGTATCTTAAGATGGGGTTGTGAATCAGACTAGTCTTTGATTTGCCCATCAAAAAACTTCTCTGCCCTATAAGTTTCTTCCACATTGTAGCATAGTTTGCATTGGTTTTCCTATCAGTGCTTCCTTGATCAATTGACACTGTTACCTCAGGAGTTGGAGTAAAAAAGTCATTCAGAAAGGATGCAGTGATGAGGTAGGTGCTACTCCCCAAAGTGATAATGATGGCATCCTGTGAGAGCTTCCCTAGTGTTGCAAAGAATTACTGTGTAAGCTCCACATAGGTTTCTTGTATTGTGGTCAACACCTCAACTAGCCCAACGGGCTCCAAGATATCCTGGAAAAAAAAATCAAAGATGCCCAATGTTTTCATCATCTCCTGGCACGCATAACGAGTAGCAATCACTCGACGTGTCAAGCACTCTGGGGGCTTTGACTTCTTCCCTCTCTTGATCTGACTGTTAGATGTTTCCTTATGGTGTGCTTCAGGTTCATCCTCCTATTGTGCATCTGGAATTGTCTCATCTACATCATCTACTAGTACCTGTCATTGTGCTCTCGGTTGTGACTATGGTTGTGGTTGTGATTCCATAGATGTTGAAGGTCATGCAGCTGAAAATGACGGTCGAGTTGCCAAAACTGATGGGCGAGCTTCCGAGATTGATGGTCGGGCTATTGCCCTACCTTTGTTGGGTGGTTTCGAGGACTCCTCCATCATAAGATCCACCACTGTAGCCACATGGGGTGATTCCCCTTGTGAACAGGAGGCTATCGATGGTGCGGGGAGGGCTAGAGGATCCAATAGAGTTGAAGATGACATGTTCTTGGACTGGCATCTGTAGGAGATCATATCCTTGGTCTTTACTACATCCTTCTTATCCATTTTCTTCATTTTTATCAAAATTAATGGTGAAAATGGGATTTTATGTTATCTCTAAAGAACATGGTTGTTAGGGCAAATTGGAGAGAAATGGGGTATTTTGTGGATGAAAATGGGTGGAATCTGGAGATTAAGGTAGTGGAAATGATGGAGGATTTATTGGATATCGATTGGGGGAGATTTTGTGGTGATTTGAGGGTGGTGGAGTGGCTGGGAGGCACTTCACATCCACCGTTCATGGAGAACGGTCGTGGTGCTCACAAAGTTGGAAATAGAACTCTTTTGTGATTTTTGTAAAACACTGATTTAAGTGTTGTAATCGGGTTGTAGCACATCCATGCTATGTGTCACGGTCATGGTGGCTTGCCTGGTGCATGACCATAGTAGCCCACATGGCCGTTCTGAGTAGGTGACTACACGGTTATGCTGCCTTTCATGGATGTGGTAGGTCAGTTCTTCACTTCTTGACTTCCTTGATTTTCCTCGATTCCACTTTTGATTGTGAATGCACCACCATGTCCATTCCATGTCACTAATGATGTGGTGAGTATTGTGGTTGTTGTTTCACACTTGAATCTCACCAAAACATCAAATCTTTGGTCCAAAATGATTTTTCATTGACCACTTGTCAAAATATCATCTAATTTTCTTCATTTCACCCAATTTTCACCTGCACATCTTAAAACTAAACAAAAACTATTATAAATAAGTGTGTGTGTGTGTTTACTTGGATAAGTTTAAAAACAAAGCAAAAGTATAAAAAATGGAAGGTTGGGTGAAATTTTCGAAAACCTAGGTGGGTTGCCTCCCACAAGCTCTAAGTTTCATACCTTATGCTGGGCTTCTTGGAGATTCTTCATCTTTCATCCATTTGAATTTCTCATGTGTCCATTCTTCCAATACATGCATCTCTCATTTGCACTCAATCTATGTTCCTCATCCCGTTGATCACAAAAATCACCATCAATCGTCAATCCTGACCTTCTTCTCTGAAATGACCATTCGGACTCTAGAAGTATCCATGTCCAATGTCCTCATCTCGGGCTCGCCGGGTTGGGGTCTTGTACATGTTTATCTTGATCTTCATGTCCATGAACGAAATTATCATTGTTCCACTATGAACATGTATCTCAGCGTAAGCTGTAGATAAGAACGGTCTCCCCAAGATAATGGGAAATTTCATATCCTCCGGCTCCATATTAAGAACAATGAAATTTCCCAGGAACATTGTGCCTTTCTCGTTGTCTATCATTACTTAGACATCATGCACTCTTCATCGAGGCACTTTTATGGAACGGTCTTCCAGTTGGAGAGTGTAATGTGCCTGCTTCAACATGCCCAATCCTAGATCCACATAGACATTGTACGGCATCAGATTCACACTAGACCCCAAATCAAGTAAGGGTCTCTCTATGTGGTGTCCCCCTATGTAGCTAGTAATTAGTGGGGCTCCTGGGTCATTCCTCTTCACGAGGAGTGAGTGTTGGATGATAGAGCTCACTTATTCAGTCAACTTCACTTTCTTTGGAATTCTCCCCATTGACCTTCTCTTCACATTGCAAAAGTTCTTCAAAACTTGGCATATGATGAGATTTGCTTAATAGCATCCAATAATGTTGACCTTCACTCGGTGAAACACCTCGAGAATGTCAACATTGTGCCTTTGTTTCCTCCTAGATTTTGGTGGCTCATCTAAGGCTTCAATGAATGGTGGCTCACTTGCTTTAGCCTTGTTTGCATCAACATGATTTTGTTGTGGCATGCTAGTAGATGGAACACTAGGGATGACGGAACCTATAAATGGAGTGTGAGGTAGAGCACATGATATCCCAAAATAAATACACAGAATCATCTTCGGCAATTTCAATCATAGTATCACCACTTGGCTTCCTTTGCTTTACTTTATCAACCTTTCTTTGACTGGTGGGCTGCTCAAGAGATTTTCCACTCCTTATAACTGTCACAACACTTCCTTTCTCATGGTGGAAAGGGTGAGATATATGTTTCTATGGAGGAGGTAGAGGTGGTAGTTGGTATCGAAATTGAGGCAGAGGGGAGAATTGAGGTTGGAAGGTGAATTGTTGAGAAATTGGTGGTGATGAGGGGGAGGTGGTGTATAAGGCTTGGAATCGCCTTGGAAGTGGTATATGGGATGTACTTGCATGGGAGGTGGACTATAGAAAACTTGTGAGGAGGGCATTGGTCAACTTTCTTCATTGAAGCTCAAGATGGGTTTTGAAGACAAATTTTATTCTTGGAGAGCAATTATGGAAGATAGCTATCTCTATCCTCTCCTTAAGCCTTGTCACATTCAATTGTATGTCATCAATGATCTTTAACCTAGAGAGAGCCTCTTCCTCAAACCATGAGTTGTATCTTGGACTTTGTGGTTCCTGGTTGTTATAAGAATGAGATGTTCTCTTTTCTTAACCCTAGAACTCAATAGAATTGATTGGGTGGCAAGAAACATTTGTCACCTAGTTCTTCATGAAACTCACCATGTCACCAAGAATTCTCATCACTTGTGATCTTGAGTTATTATGAGTAGGAGGTGTCACACCAAAGGCATAGCCCCCATCATTCATCTTGATAGAATCTCGAATTCTTGACCCTTCAACCAGCTACTTAAACAAAGGCCATATCTCCTCAGGTGGCCTAGCCATGAAAACTTCTCCACAGGAAGAATCTACTATATCTTGGTCCTTTAGAGATATACTTGAGTAGAATGCTTGAACTAGCTTCCACAAAGGGATCTCATGGTGCGTACACTCTCTCAAAATCTTCTTAAATCTCTTCCATGCATTGTGAAACTGCTCGTTGCCCATTTGACTAAAACTTGTCACGCCACACTGCATTTGGTTTAACCTTGCTATAGAGTAGAATTGTCTTAAGAAGCATTCTTCGTTACTTCCCAACTCATGACCTCCCTTCTAGAGTCATACCAATCTTTGGCTTTATCTTTGACAGAGAAAGAGAACAAGGTCAACCGGATTGTATCATCACTAGCCATCAGCGTCGTGAAGGTGGAACATACTTCAAGAAAGGAGTCCAAGTTCTAGTAGGGGTTCTCACTCTCTGACTCATAGAAGATGGGCAGGATACCAAGAAGACCTAGAGGGATAGAGAATTTCTCCCCTAGCATTAGATCAACCTTGCTAGCAATTGGCAATTTATAGTTGTAAGGCATGAAGTAATCTTGAAGTGGCTTGTGAGGTACATTTTGGCCTTCCATCTTTTCTTCTCCCGAGGGGCTTGTCACATGCACAAAGCACAACCAAACAAAAGAGGGTAAGTTAGCAAACCAATATGCACAGAGAATGCAAAGAATAAAGAAAAAATAATAGCAGTAATGAGGGCAGTAGGAAATGTCAAAGAAAAACTAACTAGCTAGGCTGAGTGCCTCTACTACCCTGCAATGACGCTGGTAATCTTGATGCGCTCCTGCCAATGGCATTACACACTATTCAAATTAAGTTGCAATAGATGCAACCCCACAAACAATCTACTTCTACTAAAACACTAACCCACAAGCACACGAGGTCGTGTCGTAGTATAGGTAAGATGGCAAGTATAGGGTTGGTCCATAGGGAGAAAATGGGGCACTAGAGCTAGGTTAGTTTTTGGCGCTAGGTTCCTACTGTAGAGTCTAGGGTTAAGGGTTTGATTGGGGATTTTTGATTAAACTAAATGTGATCAAGCAAGAAATTTAAAGACAAGAATGAAATCTAAGTTGACCCTAGACAATTTAGTTTAAGTAAAGCAAGAAAGAACAAGGCAAGGCAAGAAAATTGCAATCTACACTAAGGCATGCAAGAAAATAACTACACTAGACTAGACTAACAAACTAAGCAAAAGAGCAATTAAAGACCTAAGCTAGCATGAACAAAGCAAGAACAGGGAAAGAAGCTAACTAATCAAGAAAAGAGCTAACTAAGATAATACTATCTAAGAAAGAAGGCAATTAGGGTTTTAAATCAATAAAGGGGTTGTTTAGGGGATGCACTTATCAATTAAGTTGGGGGTGACGTGTGAACATTATGATTTCATTTATATTATCAAAGCAAACAACAAGTTAGAGTCTAATGGATTAGCCTAAGCTACTAACTGACCATGGATATGCTAGGTTGTGTATAGGGGAACTAGTCCCTAACACTCCCTACTGCCCTTGCGAGGCTCAATTGGGTTAGGGTTTACGTGTAATTCAATTAGAGTCTAAACAATACTAGGTTTCTAGGTTATATTATTTTAGGATGATTAGAGGTTGAGGTTAGTAATGGGAGTGGAAGTGCGGTTTTGAGCCTCCCATCACTCACATTTTAACCTTGAGAAAGCTCCATGTTAAGCACACCAAATTCATCTAAACTAGCTAATTAGATCTCTTAACTAGGGTTAGGATAATTGATTAGCATGTAGGAAGATGGGTGGATAGCTAGGGATCCAAGAATTGAACCTAGGAGCAAATCCCAAAATTCATACATATAAGCAATTTCCCTAAATTTCTAGGTGATTTCAAGCACAAACCAACAAGAAATTTATGTAGAGTGAGATACAAATAGAACATCATCATTAGAAAATGAAATTACAATGTTTACATATCATTTTCCAACAACATGGTATCAAAGTAACATTTTACACACCAAACAAACCACCCAAGGGGCCTAGCTACTCATAGCAATGTAAAATGAACAAAGAAGGGAGAAAGAGATAGAATAAGTCATAGAGCTTGGTGTAGATGAAGAATTCCTTCACTTCAGTTGTTGTAGGACGTCCCCCACTCTCCTCCAAGGTGAAATGGCATGGGATGATGATGGAATTGGGTGATAATAAGAAGAAACTAGGGTTTTGGTGTTGTAAATGGTGAAATGGAGTGAAATGGAGGTGGAAATGGAGTGGAATGGCTAAGGGGAGAAAATGGGGAACTAGGAGGTGGTAGAAGGTAGCTAACCTCGTGTTGGAGCCACCACTTAGGTATATATAGGTGTGGGGGAAACACTAGGTCAAGTAGGGGTAGTAAGGGAAATGTAGTGCAAAAATAGCTAGGCTTTTGTGAGTAGCATAGCCATGGTGGTCTCCATGACCATGGTGGGGAGGGGTGAGAACGATTGTGGTGGATGGGAATGACCATGGTGAGAAATGGGGAAAATCTTAGGGACATGGTGGATTTTGTACAGAAGGTGGCACGACAGTGGTGGGGCTAGGGTAGCATGGCTGTGGTGGCTTGAAATGCACATCCCATTCCTGGATCCACAGTTGTTCTGCCTCTACTGTCACACGGCTGTGCAAAGTGGCACAACCATTCTAGGTCAATTCACCACGGCCATTTTGTGTTGCATGACTGTGGTGATTCTAGCTTTTCTTTGAGATGGATATATTGATTTGCAAGTGTCCTAGCATGGCCGTTCTATGGTACCAAGTTTGTGTTGGTCTTAGGATCAACACTTGGACTTGTTTCTTTGCATTTTCTTGGACATCTTTGCTTCAATGGATCTATGTCCACTAGGGGTAGGTTGAGGGAGCATCAGACTTCCCTTTAGGTCTCTCCAAGGGTAGAGAAACCCTAGGATCACTCCTTCTCTCTCTCTTCCATCAAGCATGGTCCAAATGCCTGAAAAACATGTAAATAATGTCCATAAGTTCATTTTATACAAATGTGCATATTGAGGGGAATAACATGTAATCTAATAGGTATAGATGTGATTGAATTTCAATATGACACAAGATGAATCCCTAAAATAGGGTTGAATCAAAAGCCCATGACATTCTTGAGCAGTGTCATTCCAGCCCCACTGGAGTGTAAATAAATATGGTGCAGACCAAGTAGCAAAATTTAAAATTTTATTACCATATTCCCCATAAACAGTAGATCGCATCAATAACTATAATGCATGAACGATGGTAATGGGATAAACCTAGTCCTGGAGCAAGTCCAGTGACAATCTTCATTGTTGTAGATGTGCAACTCTAAATCCTAGTTGCACTAGGACTCGTCTGACTATTGCACCTCCTGGTCTGCACCATAGACTGCAACCATGAATGTCGTCTTCTTTAGCAACTCCTCTTGTCACGGACTGCCAGTTGACATTATCCTCCAAGTGGAAAACAATGGCTTCCTGCCTCTATGGTAGTCCACACGGACCACCTAGAACTCCAATCACCTGCTGGACTGGAAAAGAAGGAGTTTTCCCACTCTGTCAGTGTACTAGTCACTGACTTGCTTTCCCACAATGACAACTGTCAGTTGTTCTCTCCCATGTCTATCCCTCCCTTGTCAGGTCTCTCATGCTTACCACAACTAGAGAGGACAATAATTGTTAGAGGAACTGATTCTCAATTATTTTTGTTGTAGTTGTCCTTTGGAAATCCCCTCAATTCCCCTCTATATATAGGATGGATTAAGGTCATGGTTCCCGGTCCATAACCAATGCAGGACTAAAGAGGGTGTGGAAAGGACAAGTAGATCTTGAATTTTCACAACTTTTCTGGAAGTTTCACAACCTGCGTGCAACAAAATGGTCATCTGGGATGTGAGACGATCATCTCGCTAAATGAGATGGTCATTTCCCACTTTCCTATTCAGGTATGAATTTACAAAGCGTTTCCTAATTAATTGCATACATTAATTTACTTGAACCCCAAGTATGTGCAATTGAAATGAGTTTGGAAAAACTCTAGAACTTTCATTCGTCCCAATCAGGCCATCTCACAAAAGTGAGATGCCCGTCTCACTCACCCAGATGACTGTCTGGTGAGTTTGAGTTGAGTTGATCGGTTCGTTAGCTTGAACTAAGCCAATTCAATTTTTGATCTGTCGGACAACCCAAACAGCCATCTCAACACTTGAGGCACCTGTCTGGCTGCCAAACTATCATCTCATCCAATTATATGGTCGTTTGGTAGCTCAGACAGCCAATCTGTCGATCTATTGTGTCAATTGAGTACCTAAACACTTTAGTACTTAATTCAATTATCATTCAAGATCAAACTCCTCTTCCAGATGAGTTCCTATGTGTCTGACCCTATAGGTCTTGTATCACGATGGTAGTGAATGTCCATAACAACTTATCACATCACAAATTAAGAGTGGTGCCTAGTCGCACATCATTGCTACCCAAGTAAATGGAAAGGTTGGGGAACAACTTCAACCTACAATCTGTGTATGGTGTTGCAGTGTTTGTATATTTCCTTTGTCACTGATGTCTAGATTGAACTAGAGGCATGAAGTAGTCACCCTCTTTATTATTTAATCTTTTTTCTTGAACTAAGAGTAGACTATTTGAGATATATGTAAGCTCAATATCACATATTGACTCACATGAGCATGGACATGCTTTTCTTAGTCTCGCTAATCAAGAGGCCTAGGACATCACACTCCAAATAGGAAGGAAAAACCCCATGTCTATCCCTCACAGTCAATCCCCATGTGTCAAAGCCACCCAATCATCACCGTTATAAGAACCCATGTTTCAGGACTACATTTGATGATGTCAAAGTGTACCCAACGACATGTGTTGAGTGAAGTGATTTCAGGTCTAAGAACCACAACCACCACCATCACTGTGAGAGTTGACTATGACTTCCATGATCATTACTTCCATGTGTCACTCTCGGTGGGTCTGTCTGATACACTATTAACATGTATTTGTGTGATTGGTTTGATATCTCAATATCATGACCAATGAGACTCCATCATCAACCAACTTACAATCTAATCTTATGTGATATTTATGTCTATCAACCATCCACAGTAATAGCTGATCAGGGACATAATAAAAATGTAAATATGTACTCTTAATATCTTCATGATCTCATTTCTTCCAAGTCATGTACTTGAAGACATACGTTATTGAGTAATATTAATCTCTAGATATTTATAATGTTACATCATTATCTCATAATTGGAAGGTCACCTTTTATTAATAATCAAATCATTTTTACATGATATGCCATTACAATCATCACATGATTGGCTCTCTGGTCATACATAACCAACAGACTCCCACTTGCACTTAGAGCCAATCACCCATAAATCTTATTCTGAGTGAACTAACATGACCATCATGCTTCTGCTATGAAAGTCCCTTTGTCAAGGGATCTACAACATTGTTCTCAATTGGAACTTTGCAAATATTTACATCTGCATGTTGCACAATTTCTCATATGAGATGGAACCTCCTTTGTATATGTTTTGAAAACTGATGTGATTTGGGTTCCTAAGCTTGTGCAATAGCTCCATTGTTGTCACAATTCAGCTCGATTGCATCGTTGATGGTAGGAACAACCACAAGTTCTATGAAGAACTTCTTGATCCATACAGCCTCCTTTGTTGCACTCGATGCATCAATATACTCGGCCTCTGTTGTATAATCAGAAATTGTTTCTTACTTGAAACTCTTCCAGCTCATAGCTCTGTTGTTGAGGAAGAACACAAATCATGATTGTTATTTGTAATCATGTTGATCAGTCTAGAAGCTTGCATCAGTGTAACCTTTTACCACCAACTCTTCCTCTCCACCATAGACCAAGAACTGATCCTTAGTATTTCACAATTACTTAAGGATGTTCTTTATGGCTATCCAGTGAGCATCACCTGGATCTGACTGATATCTTCTCAACATGCTCAAAGCATATGAGACTTCTAGATGGGTACACAACATTCCATACATGATAGATCCAATTGTTGAGGCATATGGAAACTCACTCATGTGTTCCCTATATTCACAAGAATTGGGACATTGAGATCCGGAGATAGGGACACCATGACACATAGGTAGGTTTCCTATCTTTGAGTTCTCCATGTTGAACCTCTTCAGCACCTTGTCAATCTATGTGCTCTGACTTAGTCTGAGAAGTCTTTTGGATCTATCTCTATATATCTTTATCCCAATATGTAGGATGCTTCTCCCTAGTCTTTCATAGAGAATGTATTTCCAAGCCAAGTATTTACCTTTTGTAAAGTAGGGATGTCATTCCTCATAAATAATATGTCATGTACATATAATACAAAGAATGTCACTATGCTCCCACTAACCTTCTTGTACACACAAGGTTCATATTCATTTTAAGAAAAGCCAAACCCTTTGACTATCTCATCAAAATGAAGATTCCAGCTCTGAGATGCTTGCTTCAATCCATAGATTGACCTTTGTAGCTTACAAACTCTATTGGAAAACTTTGGATCTATAAACCCCTCAGGTTGTGTCATATACACATCCTCCATAAGATTCTCATTAAGGAATGTGGTTTTAACATCCATTTGCCAAATCTCATCGTCATGATAAGCTGCAATAGCAAGCATGATCATGATAGGTTTAACCATGACCACTAGAGAAAAGGTTTCTTCATAGTTAACACCTTGAACTTGTTTGAAACCCTTTGCAACCAATCTTCCCTTATAGGTTTGAACGTTTCCATACACGTCAGTCTTCTTCTTGAAGACCACTTGCACCCTATGGGTTTTACCCCTTCAGGTGGATCCACCAAAGTCCATGCTTTGTTGGTATACATGGATTCCATCTAAAATCTCATGGCCTTAAGCCATTTATCAGACTTTGGTCCCTCTATAGCATCTTTATAGGTAATTGACTCAACATCGATGACCAATTCACTGCCTTCTTGAGTTATAACATATGCAAATCTCTCAAGTTCAAGGCGTGTCCTACTAGATCTATGAGACCCTTGTGTTACTTGAGGAATTTGAGATTTCACAACACCTTGTGAATCTTTTGGTTCCTCTTGTACATCTAATGGTTCAATGTTTTCTTATCAATCTCGAACCTCTTTAAGTTCTACCTCCCACTATTTCCTTTGGAAGTAAATTCCCTCTCTAGGAATACAACCTCTCTAGAAACAAACACTTTGTTGTCACATTGGGAATAAAAGTAATATCCTTTGGTCTCCTTAGGATATCCAACAAATTAACATTTATCAGATCTTGGGCCAAGCTTTTCAGGAATCATTTTCTTGATCTAAGCTTTACAACCCCAAATCTTCATGAAAGACATGTTGGGACACTGTTACGACCCCATCTCTCGGTAACCCCCAATTAAGGGAGACTGAAAGGTCAGAGCCGTTAACTAATAACCTGGATCAAAGGTTTGACAAATAATCAATAACAATTAATAAACTTTACCAACTAAACTGAAAATTGGTATAAAATAAAACTTTGCTTACCTTTTTAAAATTGGGATTTCTACCCTTCTATCCATGAAGATACTAATCTAACTAATCCTCCTGTGCATGTTAATTCTCATTTAATTCCGCATATGCCACTTTATTGTTTGTTCTTTTCATTTGTACCTAAAATGCCGACAAACAAAACGTCGGTCAGCAAGAAGCTGGTATGTGGGGGAAATAATAATCATGCACTACGATAACAAAGTAATCAGTCAATTATCAATTAACAACCAAGATTACGTTTTAAGCCATACTACTCAATCCATACCTATCCACAACTCTGTGTTGTCCCTGCAGTGGACTTATATGATACCTCTATAAAGGTAGATCTTTACCCCCATAGTCCTACCTTACAGGTAGCCAATACATAGGGTAATAGAGTCACATGGCACTACCCAAAGGTAGCCCAATATCTAACTCAATATGACTTGATGGTCCTACCCTCTAGGTAGCCATATACTAAGTCATTCAATGACCTGATGGACCTACCCTCTAGGTAGCCATATACTAGGTCAACCATTAAGCCACAGAGGGGACCAAGATCTGAGCTAGTAGGAACATATCTTATGTGATAGTCATAGCCACATTATAGTTTGCATGAATTAAATTCATCCAATAGTTTATTCCAAGTCATCTATGAAAACTTTGGAAACTTCAGAAAACTAGTTCGATATATTCATAAGCATAACCACATACCTGATTTGATGATTTTGAGACAGAATAATCCATGCAAGAAAGAAATCCAAGCAAGCAAGCACACATATCAAGATCCTGAAATAATTATGCAATTCCCTTTTATTACTCATGTCATCAAGATCTATTAAATCTAGTTTGCTTCCTAAGGTTTCTAGTCCACTTTTAGGGTTTCCATTGTAATTAGGGCTTCCCTTCATCTTTTACTATTTTAAACCCTAATTTAACGCAATTGATCACAAACCCTAATTATTTCGACATCTAATTCTCAATTTAGGATTGAAGGCATAATTAACCATTAAATAAGTCCATTAAGCCTCTATTAAAGCTACCATTTTTATCCTCTTCAACCCATAACAAAGTCATTATACTTGTTTATCATCAATTCGTAGTTCATTATGCTCTAATACTCATATGAATGTTTATTTATCATTAATTCTACCTTGATTCATTCAAAAACCCTAATTTATATATTAAGATTATTTATCCACAAATTAGGAACTTTAATGCTCGAAACATCTTAGAATCATTATATCTCATCTTTATCCACTACTTTGAATCATTAAAGCTATTAAGAGTCGAATTTGCCAACATTAGGGTTTCAAGGCCCATTAAAGTATTATTCATGCACAATAAACTCGAAATTAAACTAATTACATGTAAAGTTCATCCTTTTTGTTCCTAATGTGCCCTTTCATCATTAACTGGTTAATATCAACTTTAATCGTCAATTAAACCCTACTAATCACATTAATTATATCAAAATAGGGTTTCTTAACCATTAATACATTAAAGTTAACAACTTCCATTACTTTTAGAATTGAAAGTAGAATCAAGATCCAATCATATTTTTATTAGATTCCTCTCATTTTTCTGAGCAACTTTCATATTTTATGCGTACTCATCCGAGCTACGGATATTTAGTTATGAATTTTGCATTAAAACCTCACCTGAGCCAATCCGGATCCGCCACATCACCCTATGCATGCAACGTGGCTTGCCTTTGAGTTTATAACCAGATTACGATAATACCCCTGATTAAGAGATCGACTTCTATAGAACGCAAAGGGTAGATTCTTCCAAACGTTGAAGGTCGTCTTCAACCTCTTCTCAGCCGCGACGGCCACCGTTTGCAGTCCTTCGTGGGGCTGCCCTCCCCTCCATGGACTCCAAAGCTCAACGCCGACCTTCTCCCTTGGTCCGCCGCCCCTCCGCGCACCTGAAGCACCCTCCATAAGCAGCCCACTCAGCCAAACACGTGCCCACAAAGCATGCTCAGCATGGCTCCTGTGGCAACCGTTTTTCAGGCCTATTGAAGGCGTTGCGCGAAGACCAAGGCGGTGGCAGCTTATCCCACTAGTCTAGGGTTGTTGTGGACTCCTTTCGCCTCCAACGCGATGACCAAAACCACCCTTCCTTGCTTCGGGAATAGCACTACACCCTAGTTAGGGTTTACACGTAAAGAACAAGAAGAAGAAGCAAGGAGGGTAAGTGGAATCCCTCCCCCTGACTCGGCCCAGGGCTCCCTCTCCTTTTATAGATGAGGGTAGCAACATCCTATAATACTTGCTCACTAAGAGATGAGATCCTTTCCTATTAGGAATTTGATTCCTTTACAAAAAGCAAGCTCTCTCTCTCTCATACCTCTTTAATATTCTTTCTCCTTTTGATGTTAGGATTTGGAAGATTATTTCCTTTATCTTACTTGTACTTGTGTTGGCATGAAATTATATACCTCCTTGAGTAGGAAATACTTCCTTTTAATCAATATTACATAATCCATTAATTATGTATTCACATTATTCTCTTATTTTGCAATTTTTGGTATTTTCTCTTTCCTTCCTATTTATTTCTCTTTTATTTTCCTCATTGGTATTCCTTTTAATATTAGGAATCCTTGGGATACGAAATCCTAATAAGGATTACTCAAATATACCTCTTTTCACTTGTTTCCCATATTTTAACATTGTTTTCAATTTCTTTCTTAATAAAGAAATACTTATTTGATCTTTTCTTTTCTTATTGCCTTTTCTTCACAATCTAGGACTCCTTGGCACCCAAGGAACCTACGAGGCACAAAATCCATCCTTGGATTACATTATTTTGCCTTCTAGAGGTTTCCACATATTTCTTTTCTCAAATTCTCAATTATTAATTAAAATTCCTTTTTATTGGGCCCAATAGCCAATAAAGCCCCCAAAGCAACCAATCAAGGCTATTGTGAATGGAATCCATTTATTCAAATCAAATCATATCATTATTTGTTCAATTATCTTTAATATGAGAAATTACATTTCTCACCAATTGAACCCAAAAATTGGGGTTATAAAATCCTTCCCCTCTTATAGGAATTTTGTCCTCAAAATTCAATCAAACAAAACAAACAATTCAGGATAAGACTTTTCCATGTCCATCACGGCCCCTATGTGGCTTTACCTTACCCATGGTGCTTCCAAAGAACATTTATCATCACATATTCTTTTCTCTGAGTTCTTTCATCCTGGCATCTATAAACTGCATAGGTGACTTAGGCCATTTCAACCTCCCTTGGGGCTCACTAGGTTCATTGTTTAGCTCATGGTCTGGGTACCTCACATAGTGCTCTAAATTGGACACTTGGAACTCATCACACCTTTCTTTATCCTGAGGGGTAAGGTTATCCATAACCTTCTCCACCAATCCATCTCAAATGGTCCCATGTATCGGGGACTCAGCTCTCTTAGCTATAACTTAGAGGGGTCGGATTTTCATGTCACATATTCTCCCACAGTGAACTGCATGTCATTCTACCTTGCATCTGCTCACGACTCTCGTCGTCTCTAGGCTCCTTTCAGCTATTGCATGATCAAAGTGACTTCATCTACACACACTGTGGTCCTTTTCTAACCATCACGTGGTTCTTTCACCAACATCACCTTACTGAAGTGGTGCCCGACACAACCTCCCTTATAGAACTTCTTTAAAACCCGATACTGGCTATGGTAGTTGTCATCACATCTTTCATAGGACAAGAACTGTCTCTAGATATCACCCTAAACAAAGCACACATGCTCTCATCAGACCCTCTAGTCTGGATCATACTAACCATTAGTAAGGGGTGATAAATTGTACCAACATCGAGTTTTGTATGTTTCTACTTCCCCCTCATGGAAGTGAACCTCTAGATCATACTCAAGAACTTTTGAACTCATATGATGGTGTGGTTGAACCATCTCTCTCTTATGTAGTTCAACAGAATCTGTCTCTTGATAGTACTCCCTTCTTTCTCATGTTATCTAGGTGAGGTGATCTACCATAACCCATACTGCATCTTGACCTTCTTGGTCCAAGGGAGACTTACCACAACATCCATAATGATGAACTCCCATTCCCTCTCAGGGACTCTTTTATTCTCTATATCGATACACTGGGTTACTAGTGTCCTTCACCTCCTGTCATGCATGGCAACATACCACATGCACTTCACCTTAGACAAAAAAAAACTATTGTCACTTACTATCTTTTTAGTACCAAGGTATATCACGATCTCCTACATTATTATGATTCCTCAAGCTTGATACATCAGAAACCCTAAACCATTCCAATCAGGGTTTCATCACCTTCCTCTCCAAAGAAGTGCATTTGACGTTCTACCACCATCCTTCCATTGCATCAAAGACTAGGCTGGCTAACCAATCAACCATTGACAGATCTCATTACAACTGAGTGTTAACCAAACTTTCCTCCTTTCTAAACTTAGGGTCAGCCTAACAACCTCTTCTAGCCAAACTGGGCAGCTATATCTCCACCAGAGCATCCATTACCACTTCACATCCTTTGGTATTAGGTAATGTTGAAGACATACTTCCTCCATGTATTCCGCTTAAGTCTCATCTCAAACTCTAAGTTTATCTTCATCAATAAAACTCTGAGATCATCCTCTAGGTTATCAAACTCAACCTTGTATCACATGCAGATCCCACATAGTTCATGATAAAACATTCTCATAAGGTGATTATCTTAATACTCTTATCGTTTGTACATGCCCATGTATCATTCACTCCACCAAGGTATGTTATCATCTTTGTCCTCATACCTCGTAGCAACGTTCCAACCCACCACATCTTTTATCCTTGGTATATGGCATGGGTACTGTCCCATCTCTCACTCCCATAACAAGAAGAAATAAGCATTTGGCGGTCGTCCAAACACAAAGTTCTTCCTGTTCCAAGAGTAGAGATGACAGATCCCACCTTGCCAGTACACCTTCAAATATAGGTTGAAATGGTCCATCATATCGATATCCCCATTACTTCCATGGGAAACTGGTCTCAAACTTACTTAGTCCAAGCACAATCCTTGGTCATCTCCTCTAGGCCTTTAGGGTGCCGACACTTTTGGGGTCATCCCTCTTCCTTCCTGCATCCAGAGAGTTCCCTACTCATCTGCCCTTTGGATCCCATGAGTTCATGAAGGTGAGCAATCTCCTAACCCATGGCCCTCAGACAATGATAGTTGTTACCTCCTTACCCTATGGTCATGTGCACTAAGGAATTAGGCAACTCCTACTTCCATCGGTCTTATCCCTACCTGACCCTAGGATAGACATAGGATTCTCTTATAGTACATGTTCAACTTAGAACCTTATCCAAGCATTCATCATCTCTGTTCCCGCATTCATGGGCTGACTTTCATCCTTTCATAGGGATCATGGCAACCTGCCTACCTTGGTCAAGCCCCATACCGGTTACCTCCATGGTATCACATCCACATGCACATAGAGATGGTTGTTTGTGGGTCTAAAGGTTCATTCTCATGCCATGTACTCTTCACTTAGCTTCTCAAGATCCTATGAAACATCCTTAAGTTTCCTCAAACCCACAAAACTGGTAAACACCCAACCAAAGGGTCCCTCTCCCAGGATGGGAGGAAACTACATCTCTTGATAACAAGGTCACAACCATCCTTAGGGTTTACATTTACATGAGCATGCTTAATCTAGCAACTAGTAAGGCACAAGCAGACCACCTATTAAACCATGCTAGGTCATACTTGTTCTCTCTCCTCCCATTAGTTCCACTTAGTTGTGAGGGGTTCATCAAACATACCCTTAACTTAAGGGGTTTCCCTTACCTCTACATATGAGTAGTACCATGCTCGAAACTATAGAGACCCAAATCTCATCATGAGCATCGGGTACACGTCTTCCCCTCTTAGGCCTAGGAATCCTAGGTTCACCTTGGGGTGTCCAACTGCATGCTCAATCTCTTAACCACGAATCAAGCATGTCCAAGATATGTCATGTACTTCTATGATCCTTTTATTCGAGCAACACTTCGGAGTTGAGTCCTCTTCCAGTACAACCAACTAGGTATAAAGCCTCACAACTGGTTACTTAAACTTCCACAAGGTCTAAGGCACTCTTTGTCTCGTCTCAACAGGTAATACCTATACCATAGGCACATAGGTACCAAAATCATCCTCCTCTCTCTAGGGTTTGGTTTCTCTAAAGGCAACCAAGATATCACCAGTCCCCAGGGATCATGCATGAGGAAACCACTATCATCCACTTAGGTTGCATCATTCTCGTCTCCCCACTGTTCCTTAAGTTTCATGGTATTAGGCTTCCAACCTTCTTGCATGAGGTCGTCTCTCTCTCCAAAGCTAATCCTACAACCAACCTCTCTATAAGAGGTCCTTTCGTTATGAAGGATCAAGCTCATAAGCATGCCCCTACCTGAGTGAAGCCTATGCTCGAACTTATGTTTACTTAAGATTATCCATAACCCCTTATGCTTATCTCATAAGCCATCCATGATGATTCCTTTTCCAGGGTTTCATCCTACTGTCAGCACTACTGACATACACTGGGTGTAAGCTATACCCAATTTTGCCTAAGCTCATAGGGTTTCTATAGGTTATTCTCTAGCTTTATCCATGGAGGAGCTATCCTTCATTCTAACCTGCTTGACCCTTCCCAGGGTTAGGTTGCCAAAAGGTGCTAGGTCATCTAACCTCTCATGTCTCACATGGCATCCAAAAGCATGTTCATCCAAACACCCAGTCAACCATGACATCTAACTCATCATGTCATCTCTCTCTCTAACCTCCACTTAGGGTTAGGGTTAACATCATCCTTAGAGGATGTGCTAGGTCTCTACATTTAAGACTAACTCTCTCTAATCATCCTCCTACTAAGGAGTTCTATCCTCAGGTCTCTCCTGAGGGCAATGACAACTTGTGTCATACGACCTAAGCATGTATCTATTCCTTTACGCTTACTCTATTAAGCTTATGTCCATGACATCTTATTTACATGCTTTTTATTAATTTGGTGGAGGATTCCTTAATCCTTATCAACCTTATCCATACCTAAAGAGGGTGAGGAGAAGAGAGGAAACCCTAATCCTTAAAGTCCTTATCAGAATTTGAGTTGAGGAGGGATGAACAAGATGAGAGAGTCCTAAAGGTATCTTATTTCGAATCATACCCTAAGACTTTGGCCAGGTAGTCACATGGATCTAGGAGTCCTCGTATTTTGACTAGCGGTGTGGAGGAAAATATTGCCAGCCCCTGGTCATGATCCTTTTCTAGACACTTCCGTCTTTTGTATAATCCTCTAATAACTCCCTTGGTTTCTACAGAATTTGTAAAATTTACTAATTATTAAAGATTAAATGAGGAACCTATGCTCTGATACCAATTGTTATGACCCCATCTCCCGGTAACCCCCAATTAAGGGAGACCTAAAGGTCAGAGTCGTTAACCAATAACCCGGATCAAAGGTTCGACAAATAATCAATAACAATTAATAAACTTTACTAACTAAACTGAAAATTGGTATAAAATAAAACTTTGCTTACCTTTTTAAAATTGGGATTTCTACACTTCTATCCATGAAGATACTAATCTAACTAATCCTCTTGTGCATGTTAATTCTCATTTAATTCCGCATATGCCACTTTACTGTTTGTTCTTTTCATTTGTACCTAAAACACCGACAAACAAAACGTCGGTCAGCAAGAAGCTGGTATGTGGGGGGAACAATAATCATGCAACTATGATAACAAAGTAATCAGTCAATTATCAATTAACAACCAAAATTACATTTTAAGCCATACTACTCAATCCATACCTATCCACAACTCTGTGTTGTCCCTATAGTGGACTTATATGATACCTCTATAAAGGTAGATCATTACCCCCATGGTCCTACCTTACAGGTAGCCAATACATAGGGTAATAGAGTCGCATGGAACTACCCAAAGGTAGCCCAATATCTAACTCAATATGACTTGATGGTCCTACCCTCTAGGTAGCCATATACTAAGTCATTCAATGACCTGATGGACCTACCCTCTAGGTAGCCATATACTAGGTCAACCATTAAGCCACAGAGGGGACTAGTATCTGAGCTAGTAGGCACATATCTTATGTGATATTCATAGCCACATTATAGTTTGCATGAATTAATTTCATCCAACAGTTTATTCCAAGTCATCGATGAAAACTTTGGAAACTTCAGAAAACTAGTTCGATATATTCATAAGTGTAACCACGGGTTTTTTTGTTTCGTTGACATGGAAGATTGATAGAAAGTGTAAGACATTCTTGCAAGGGAAACTATTTCTACCTTGCCTCTCTTTCTCTTCTTGGTGATAAGATCCTTAAGGAACTTGGCATATGTATCCATCTCGTCAATAAAATCAAGAAGGGGGGTGTCTAAGTGCATTTTCTTGATAGTATCTAAGAATTTGGTGTACCTCTTCTCAAGTTGTGCCTTGATGAAATGATGATGAAATGGTACTTTGGGAGGAATTTCAGAAGTTCTAAGGGATGGAATAGGGTTTGACGCTTCTCGCAATTTCTTTGTTATTGGAACCTCGCCTATGTTGGAGCTATTTTCTTCAATATGTGTATTTTCTATCTATGGCATGGAAGAGGTGGTTCCTGAGTGATGTGTAGCCATGCTGGTGGTTTCATTCGTTGGGTTTTGTTTGGTACTTGAAGTAAATTGTCCAATTGGTCAACTGATAGATGCACTAATGGAGTCCAGTTGTTGATCTATCATTTGGTTGTGTTGTTGTAGCTCACTTATTTGGGAGTTCACAATTCCTAGTTGTGTTTGCATGTCTGCCATCAGATTATTGTTGCTCAACATGCACTCTCCTAATTTTTAATTCAAGGAATTTAGCTCAGGCATGGATCTTTGATGTTGTTGAAATAAACTTTATCTATGTTGTCCTTTGAGGTTTCCTTGTTGTTGAGGTTGAGATCTATTATGTTGAAATTCGGGTAGAGTTCCTCTTCCAACAGCTTGTCCCCTGCCCATGGCTAGATATGTTTGACTCGGTTGAAAATAATTTTCTATTGTAAAGGTACTTCCATAGGAAAATGCATGGTTATTTGGCTGCTTGTAATTCACATAAGACACATGTTCTACCTAATCTTATGCTACATGGTATAATACAGTGATCTATTCCATGACCCCCTTCTCCACATGTGACACATTTTACTGTGGCCTTAATGAAACATGTTGAATTGGCTTCCTTCATGTACTATATGTCGGTTGTCATCCTATCAAGTTTATTATTTAGGATTTCCAGTAACTTTGAATCTAAAGAACTACTACCAGATAATACAATTGTTGTAGAACTTCTATCCTAATATCATTGTGCGGCCAAATTATTAATGATCTCCTTGGTGGTTTTGGCATCATGCTTCATAAATTTTCTTCCAGTTGCAGCACTTTGAGATGTCCTTTTTGTGGAGGTGAGACCTTCATAGAAAGTGGTGAGGATAAAATCTTCATTATATCCATGATGTGGGAAATCTCACAGATACTTCTGATATCTCTTACAAGTGTCGTACAAACTCTCTGAGGGTATTTGCTTGAAAATATTAATCTTGTGCTTGCATCTGACGATCCTCTCAATAGGATAAAATTTGTGCACAAATGCATGGACAATTGTTACTAAGATGTGATTCCTTTTTGGGAAAGGTACCACTGTAGAGCCTTGTTTTTTAGATAGAAATGAAACCCCTTCATATAGTGACTTCTTGAGGGACCCTATTCATCTTGAGGGTGTCGTAGAGATCTCTAAAAGCATCAATATGATGGTATGGGTTTTCTTCAATAGAATTTCCTCCAAAAGTCTGGTGTTGAATCATATTGACAAAAGAACGATTTAACTTAAACTTTGCCACTGGTATGCGAGGAAGGGATATAGGTTCCCTATTGTCATTGACATGAATAGTGACCAATGATCAAAGTGAGGGCCTATTTGGATGAGCATTGCCAGCAGGTTGCGGTTGTACTGTCGTTGGATTGTTGAGGAGAATATGAGCCTCTGGAAATTCAACAAGGAACTCCAGCATTAAAAGGAAATGATAATTAACTACCGATAAACAAAATATTGAACGAATCAAAGTTTGAGACTAGAAACATAAACAATAGTTTGGTAAATATATAATTTGAATGATATGCTAATAAACGTTTTGCAAAATTTAAAAGCAATGACTAGTGCTAAGTAGACCACAGTTCTTAAAGATTATTTTTTGCATTATCCCTGGCACTAGAGCCAAATTTTATTTCTCTTTTTCATGGGTAAAAAGTGGAAACATGATTCTCCAATCAAATAGAAGAGACGGACACAACTCAATACGAAGTCCATTGTAGTAGTGTGTGGTCGAATACATGCATAAGGAGAATAACAGATAAAAATGAAGTGATCTTGTCTTTGAGTCAAACCAAATAAGTAAAATTGATGGTATCCCAATTAAGGAATGAATTAATCTAATTGAGTAGTAAATCTAAGTTTATAGAAAATAAAATGAAAGAAATAAAGATAAATTGTGAAACAAAGGTAAAGAGACTGGGATTGAGTTTCACCAATCAAATCAACCACAACCATGTAACATTCACTCCTAGATTATGTATATTCTTAACTTATTTTTCAAACGGTCATAAAAGATATTTTCTCCTTCCTTCTCTCGAGATCTAGGCAAATTTTTATTTAAGGGGTTTACCGACCAAAAGACCAAGGGAAGACTGTATGACTTTTTTATAGCAACTCATCACTCTCTGACTCATTACTAACCTATACTCCATATCTCATTGAAATTATTCTCTCAAACAATATTAATATCAAAGTCACAAGAAGGTAGCTAATCAACAAGTAACGCAGTAAAACAACAATTCAAAACTTTTAAGAATATGTGACATAAAATAGAAGAATAAACAATTACATGGTTGGGGGGGCCTAACAACTACTCCCAACCCAAGTTATGTGGCTTATCCACGCATGGAACAAGAAAGAGACAAACTATAGCTTGAATAATTCGTAATAAAGAAAAGAAGAGAAAGAGGTTGATACAAAGGTAGAAAGAGGTTCATAATAATTCATATTAGATTGTACAATTATTGTGGACATCTACAACGATAAGACACCACTGTTGAAGTTCAAGCCTTATGTGATGAGGTTTCACCAATTGGTATCCACCCTTCCATCTTGTCGAGTTATCCTGATACCCAGGACACTCAACAAGATAGCGGATAGCATTGCTAAGTCCACTCTGCAAACACAATTCAGTAGCCATTGCTCAAGTAGTAGGAGCTCTGAGCATCTTAATACCTTAGTCCTGTCTTTTAATTCGAATAAACCGTTGTGGCATGACATAGATGTAGACATTGATTTGAATGTTTTTGAGCCTGCTAGAGAGAGCGGGGTGAATACATAATCTCTTAGTTTTCAAAAAAAAGGTAGATCGAGTGATTGATCTACCAACCTTTTGACGGATCAAGCAAGAGGTAAATGGCTATTGGTTGATAGCTCATCTCCTTTTTCTGATCATGGATCATGCAAGAACATATGTCAGGTCCATCAATGGTAATGGATTGAGCTATCTAGGAAGAGGTCAATAGCCAGTTGGGTCAATAGATCTAGATTGGTCAATAACTTTCATCCTTAGGCTCTAGAACTTGGCAGAAGACTTTTAGCTTAATAACTTTGAGAATTCAAGATCGTTTGAAGTGACTCTTTGTGGGCCTATTTTTAGGCCTTAACTTGTGCCTTTTTTATCCATTTGGGTGTCGACAAAGTGGTTGTTTGACAGGTGTCCATTGATCTTTGAGTGTGTTGATAGAAAAATTGCCAACATGGTCATCGATATCTGGTCTCTCGATGAAGGCATCAAGGACTTTACTCATCGACAGGGTTGTCGATGGACTTATTTGATAGCTTAGAAATTATAGGGTTATGTCGATGTAGATGTCGATGAGCTGAGTTGTCTATGCTTTTCGACCTTCTTACTCTATAAGTCAATGCTCGATGCATCTGGTGAGGATAACTCGACGGGGTATTGTTGACTCTCTTGTGGAAAGGTTGAGTTGTCGACCTTCTTACTCGACAAGTCGATGCTCGATGCATCTGGTGAGGATAACTCGACAGGGTATTGTTGACTCTCTTGTGGAAAGGTTGAGTTGTTGACCAACTAGTTGATGGCTAGTGCAATTTTGATGACTTTTGAATGATCCAATTAGAGTGTCAATGATTACCATTAATTTTACCAATTTTGCACTGAATTCCTTCAAATATCAACAAAACTTAATTAAAACCTAACATTTGGTAAAATGAAAGTAAAATAAACAAAACCAGACATCTAAACACTAATTTAATTATTTTTATAATGAAAAAGGCTATGATAAGTGCATCAAAACTGATGCTATCAGGTTTTCATTGTGTAAGAATAAATCCATTACCCTTTACCCATACTCGATAGTGTAAGGGCATGGGTAAATTTTTTTCTTAATTTTCACATGTTTATCATTTACCCACTAACATTCTACCTTAGTGGATAAGGTAAGGGTATTTCATTACCTATACCTTCTAACCTATTTCTGGTTGATAAGTATGTGTAATATATAAATATATAATCCTTGTGTATCTAGAGTCAATGGATTACTCAGCATCATGTGAACATAATTTCATACAACAAATAATGTTGGTCTCTACTTCTTATGGTGTTGGTTGGTCATATAAATAGAACCATTTTAGAGGAGTCTAACACAAAATATGAAACAACAAGATTCTATAGTTCATGCATAATTTAATATATGGGAATAAGAGAGAAATATTTCTCCCCCCTCTCCCAGGCCCATGGCGGAGGCTGAACACCTGGGAGGGTGGTAAATAAAGGCGGCAATTGGGATTCGAACTCGGGTCCCTTCATGAGGAGACATCATGTTTGACTTCTTAAGCCACTCCTTGTCAGAAGCATAATTTATTATGCATAATTATGCATTATTATGTATAATTTAATATATATACATATATGTATGTATGGGATTAAGAGAGGCATTATCTCCCCCTCTCCCATGACAGTGGCAGAGGATGAATGCCTGGGAGGGTGGTAAATCTAGGAGGCAACTAGGATTCTATAAGGAGGCAGGATCACCCCCTTATTAAAGATTTGAAGAATAAAACATCCATTCCAAACACATGCAAAGGTATGCTGGAATAGGTGCAAAATTTTCGAACTTCAATAAATGGTATTCAAAACAACCAAAGTATAGAAATGGAATAAAATAATGACTATATTCCATTTTTACAAAGGATTAGAAAAGTACATCATAATATCCCAAAAGGGTTTACATGTATGATATCAGTGTTTTAAAAAGTGGTATGCATTATGCATGCAGAGGGGTCACCTTGTAGAGTATATGTGGTATGCGGGAGTATATGTAGAAGTATATGTGGTTTTAGATTTTTTAATAAATTAATTATATATATTAATTACACAATTGCATATTTAATTTGTACAATTACAAATTTGGACCCTAAAATTTGAGATAGATTTAGGAATAAAGTTCAATGAAAAGTAAAGCACCATTTAGAATACATTCTAGGATTATTTAAGCATAAACTCCATTGAAGAATGCATGAAATGGTTTAACACAAGTACATAACAAAGAAGACTGACCAAATCATATAAAAAGATGCCTACATGTCCTAGAGGTCCAAAAGAACAAACATTAAATGAGCATGTGGTCATACAAAACATCAACAAAATAGTACATCTAGAGAATGTTATCAATAAAACTATAATCTAGTTTGGACCGAGATAACAAATGTCTATCTAAAAAGCACCGACTAATCAGACTTATAAGAAGCTAGGTATATGCAGGCCGCTTATGCGGCCCGTGTGGCCTTTTTTTTGAAACATTGTATGATATAACATAAGGATCTAAGTAGAGGGAAATCTAAAGCATAACAACTTTGTCTTCAAGCTTTAACTCCTTAAGCTAGTCCAAAACTTCATGCCTTATCATCCAAGTCCTTCACCTAGGGTTGGAGGCATACCCCAGCAAGAAGATAAAATAGATGACATTAGCAATGGATGGTATGTGCATACTAAATAGGAAATTGAGAAATATATGGAATAAAGGACATAAAATATAAAAGGATTCCCATAGAAAGGACAAGGACCATCCAAATGGGTATCAAGAGAAAAGGAATTGAAATCATATGATAACAAAAGAATACTTGCCATTAATAAAACATAAAGATTGTGTAACGATCGGGCCCACTTCCCAAGGCTCTAGTAGAGTTTCAGGAATAATGACTGTCCCCATAGACCACCACTAGCCTTAACTGCGCGCTTTGTCCTCACTCACGCGCATGCCAGGATCAACTTCCTGACAGGTCACCCATCCCAGTACTACTCCAAGTTGAGCACGCTTAACTATGGAGTTTTTAGTGATGGGCTCCCGAAAAAGGAGGTGCACCTTGGTGATATGGGTAGTCCAATCATTCCTTTTAAGATCAGCTTATCTGAGGCCTCAAATCCTGGGATGTTACAATCTCCCCCACTTAGACTCTTGACGTCCTCATCAAGGCTCAACTATATGGCCTCATAATCTGACCCCATTTCAGTGCAGACCCACAATGGCCCATGGACACCCAACTCCCGATCACAGAATACCAGCACAAGGGTGGCTACGTCAACCATGGACAGCCCTTTCCTACATGCCAGGACCGCACAGCTCAAGACTGGCATGCCATGCCCATGTGGGCCCCACCTACTGGAGGGGTTATGGCTCTGATACCATTTGTAACAATCGGGCCCACTGCCTAAGGCTCTAGTAGAGTTTCAGGAATGACGACTGTCCCCACAGACCACCACTAGCCTTAACTACACGCTTTTTCCTCACTCACGCACATACCAGGATCAACTTCTCGACAGGTCACCCATCCCAGTACTACTCCAAGCTGAGAACGCTTAACTATGGAGTTCTTAGTGATGGGCTCCTAGAAAAGGAGGTGCACCTTGGTGATATGGGTAGTCCAATCATTCATTTTAAGATCAACTTATCTGAGGCCTAGGGATGTTACATATTGTGCCACACAACATGTAAAGAATTACGGCACACCCCATATCATCAACATGCATGCATGTGAGATAAACATAGCCCTAGAACAATATAAAAACAAAGTCAGACAAGTCTCATAAACTTGAAACCTGATAGAGAAAAGAATACTACCAATCTCCCAAATATATAAAACATGGGCCAAGAATCACACATCTTTCCCTGGGTATGAGGTTTCTTTCCATCCCAAAAGAGTAGGAAATATCACATCTACTCGGTAGGAAAGAACACATCTTCCATAAAAACCAATGCAATTACATTACTCTAGTGATACTGAATCACATAGCATGTTAAATGTAGAGGCAAGTAGAAAGTATAGTTAGAATATATAAACTAGTCACCACATAAGTGATCAACATATACATCCACCTCATAAGTGGGCAAAATACGTCACATGTCATCTTTTAGAGTTCCATCATGAACAGAGTATAAGATAAGAGTTAAAAAGAATATTCATGATCACATGATCAATATCAAATAAGGTAGTTCACATGAACCATGATTTTCAAAAGAAAATACATTGTGTATAGGCTAATGTCCATAGGACAAAGAGAATGAATAAGTATAGGTGAATTGCTCAACATTGAAGAATAGGGGATACATCATACCTCAACTTCAGAGTCTAAACAGTCCAAGTCAGTCATATATTCAAGCATAGGCCTCCAAAGAACCTCTAGGAAAGGTGGACAGGTCTAATAAGTAAGGTTCCCAAGCTTAGAGAGGCTGGTTTCTCCAATAAAGCTCCTATCTCGAGCAAGAAGCACCTTCTCCACTTTGGCGGTGAAAAACCCTAACAAATGAGCATGGACATGGGGTGTTTAAGGGCTCTAGGTGGGATTTCACCATGGAATATCATGGTTTTGACTTGTAGGAAGGTGGAAGGAAGACTAACAACATGCAAATAGGGAAGGAAAGGAGAAAACTTACTAGTTTTGGTCAAAATAACCAAGGAGGAGCTTTAGAAACCCTAAATAGAGCAAATTTGGAACCCTAAGAGCCTTCTTCACCAAGGTAGGCACCTTCTTTTACCTTGGGATAGAACCTTTGTGGACAAATAGAGTAGGAGTTATGCTCTAAGCTAGAGGAAAGAAATAAGATCAAGATTTTTCGAATTCAGGGTTGGGAAGGGGTAGATATGGCTATATAAAGAAAGAGGTCAAGTATGAGGTGTCTATGACACTTTCCATGTGTCATGTATAAGGGTGTCCATGGACATGCAAGCCTTTATGGATAAGGAAGAATTCAATAATGAGGTTTCAAGTTACTTTACATGTGTCCAATTCTAAGGGTGCCTATGGACATGCAAATCTTTATGGATAAGGAAGAAGTCAAGCATGCGGTGTCCATGGAGCTTTCCATGTGTCCTTAGCCTAGGGATTTCATGGCCATGCAAGAGGACAGTTCATAGAGGCTTCTTGAATATCAAATGTAGGTTTATGGACACTTATATGCCATCCCAACCGACTCCAATCAAAGAAATAACCCCATTGGTGGATAGCTTCTAAAGATAAGCTCATTTATAAAGAGAGTAATCCCTAAAATGCCCTTGGTGAGAAACACCTTCAAACCAAGTTGCAATCAGGTGCCCTATGGTTCAAAACTCGATAATGGTAAGGGAATATATAAGGATTATAATGCATGTGACAATTTGCAAAGAAAACATCCCAATTGGGTAAATTGTAGAAAAGTCCAGAATGTACTTAAAATTGCATAACTTGCGCAAACAATATCCAAATTGGACCAAACTTCATACACAAGTTATCTTTGATGTGTTGAATATGAATTTTCCATTATTTCCATTTTTTGAAGTTATATAATCACATTATTTAATACTTATTCCTTTTACTCATTTTCTCTCTCCTAAACTTATCCTAATATTTCAAGGTGGTCCAAATTAGATGAAATTTGACATGTAGGCTAATTTTGATATGTAGATTTCGAATTTGAAGTTTTCTTCCACTTTTGAGACTTCTTTTTATGAGATATGTCATATAGCCCATTAACGGCCCATTGTCTAAATTATTAATCCAATTAAGTTTCTTATCTTCATATTACCACCAAAATGAGTTATGTGGCATATTTTATGTATCCATTATAAACCTAAGATTAATGTTAGAACATTAGGTTACATTAAGGTGATCTATATATGCATTAGCTCATTGGGGTTATACTAAACATCTATTTAGGTCTAACCTTCAACCTTATTTGGCTAAGTCCAAAATGTCCACATCCAAGGTAGGGTCTGAGATCTAGTATGTTACATATTCGAACTCGGGTCCCTTTTTTAGGATACACCATGTTTGACCACTTGAGCCACTCTTTGTCAGCTTATATTTATATATAGATATATATATATATATATATATATATATATATATATATATATATATATATATATATATATGTATGTATGTATATATATATATATGTATGTATGTATATATATGTGTGTACGTGTGTATGTATTGTGATGCTTTTTCTAATTTGGAACATGTTGACCTAAGTGCTACACATTGTCCATATTTTTAATATGACTTAACCATTCCATTCATATGTATCTAATATGTTTTTTTAAGATTGACTTTAGGTATTATATACATGAAAAGGGTCAAATCGCTCAAACCATAGCTTGGTTTTGTGAAAGTCAAAAGCAATGCAAATGTGCAATTTGGGAAAACACTCCAAATCACCTTAGATCAATTTTTTAATCATTTCTATTGATGATATGACTTGTAACTAAGATGAGACAAAATCAGGGGACACATAATTTGAACTTTTGATCACTTATATATCATTTTAGAAATTCATTATAGGCACTTCATCAGTCAAGTTTGTCCTTAATGGATTTTGAGAATGATATCAACCAGTCGACTTGTCTATCCACAAAACTTGACTGACGATCTCTCTACCCAAAACCGATTTAAGTGGATTAGTCGAGTTGCCACTAGGAAAAACTCGATCGATGGTTTAAATTGGTCATGTCACATAGTGGGATCGTTCGAGTTGTCTTTATTGAAACTCGATCAAATGCACTGTACAAAAAATGCAGAAAAAGTGAATCTAACCATTAGAGTATCGCAAAACTTGAAAAAATATCCATTGCAACCCTCCAAACAACTAGAAAATGTTCATAAGTGTTCCCACACTGTAGTGGACAGCCCATATATAAATAGGGCCCCTTGGATTTCATTTTAAGTTTGCTCATTCATGTTATTCAAGGTCATTTCCATAGTTGAGTGTTTTTAGTCCACTTGAGCCCCTTTCTCTCTCTTGTTTACACTTCAGTTCATCCATGTGAGTGAGAGGGGTTGTGTGTGTGAGAGATACCTCATTCTTCAATTGTAAATCTCTCATAGTCTCTCCTTCCTAATCCCTTTTATTCAAGTTCATGATTATGAAGGCTTCTCCAAGTAAAGGAGATGCATGCTTCTTCGAGATGTAGAAGAAGGTGCCTCAAGTTTCTCTGAGTGAAGTAGGAGAACAATGTGGAAGATCCAAGGAGCTGAGTGGGTAAGGCCTCAATTCCAAAGACTCATTGCAAGAAGAGGAAGACCTTGGTGAAGGCATCCAGCTGATTGCAAGAGTGGGTAAGACCTTTGTGAGGTAGAAGACTAGCTCTTGGATAGGTAAGACCTTGGTTGTAAGGTTGTTGGCTCCCTTAGCCTTAAAGGGAAGTTGGTATCCTTGTTCAGGAAAAGGAAGGTCATTTGGTGTAACTCTTATAAGTGAATATAAGGAGTAGACAAGCTTAATAAATCTTAGAGCTTGACCTCTCTGGTTAGTGGACTGACTCTCTCCTAGTTTGGAGATTGGAACCACTCTAAAACAGCTTGTCCAATTGGTTGCCTCAATTTCTCTCATCCTTGCTATGCATGTTTAAAATGCCATCAAATTGACTATTTTCAATTATGACTAGTTGAAGTAAATTGAAGGTCTAACTATTTTTGTGCAAATTTTGAAGATTTATTCAACACCACCCTAGAGCCCTCTAATCTAAAAGTGGTATCAGAGCTACGGTCTTCTCTGACACATCTCCCATGAAATGAGTAGATGGGTGACTTAATTGGGTCCCTCAACCTAGAGGGAAGCTTCACCGTGTGACATCTATTTGTTGACAGCACCGATTATTGGAAATGGAAGATGTAGTTCTTCCTTCAATGGACCAAATATGACATGTGGAAGTGGTGATTCTTCCATACAAGGAGCCAACTGATGATGTATCTACTTGGGATGAAGCTATAGTCAATAAGGCACAGCTCAATGCCAAGGAGATATGCATCATCTATGCTACCCTCACTCCTTCTGAGTTCAACCGAATCTCATCATGGGACACATCCCATGATATTTGGAACAAGTCGTGCATCACATATGAAGGCACATAGCAAGTCAAGGAGTCCAAGATATACATGCTCAATGGGATGCTTGAGAACTTCAAGATGGGAAAGAAGGAAAGAGTGGAAGACATGTACTCAAGGCTCAACACCAGGCTACTTTGGGCCACACCTTGGATAGGAGGACTATAAACCCAAAGATTCTAAGGTCCCTCCCCAAGAGATGGGAACCCAAGGTAACTTTAACCAAAGAAGTTAGAAGCCTTGGAGACTTAGCCACCGAAGAGCTCATTGGCAACCTCTAAGCCCATGAACCAAGGCCAGACAAGCAAGAGGAAGATGAAAAGTAAGAAGAGAAGGAGTCAAAGAAGATTAAAGATAATGCCTTCAAATCTCAAGTGGAGGCAATGATCCTTCAACAACAACTTACTTGTCGGTCCTCTCCTACCTCCTCAAGTGAAGATGATGGCCCTAGTGGTCATGAAGACAACTACTCCAAGGGAAAACACTTCAAACAAAAGCCTTCCTCGTCCTCAACTCCTAGGTGATATGAATGTGAACAAAAGGGGCACTACAAGAATGAATGCCCAAAGGCCAAGAAGATCCACCATAAGAGCAGCCACAAGAAGAAGGTTGATTACAATAAGGAAGGCAATTACAACATGAAGGATAAGAAGGGGAAAAGAATCAAGGATGTAGCTCATGCAGCTTGGGAGGAATCCTCCTCTAGTAGCTCAACAGCTGATGAAGGAGAGTGCCATCTTGCACTCATGGTCTCCACAAATGAAGACATAGGTGAGGTAAGTGAGGTAAGCTTGCATGAATTATCCAAAGAAACTCTCATTGATATGCTTAACGCTACCCACTCTTGTTATTACAAATGTAAATCTAAGAAGATGAGGTTTGGTAAGATCATTGATGATTTATATGCTAAAATTGAGATTCTTGATCAAAATGAGAAGTTTCATCTTTATAGCATTGATTCCTTGTAAGGGTAGTTTCTTGATCTTGAGATCCAATACAATGGAGTTGAAGTGGAGAATGTTGTCTACCTTAAGAACATCACTAGTCTTAAGGAAGAAAGCCAAGCCCTAGTAGATAAGCTTGCTTTGCCTGAAATTGAAATCAATGATCTTAAGCTTGCTTGTAACACTACTAAGGATGAAAATAGAATTTATCTTGATGATCTTGTGTTGCTTAGAATTGAAAATGCTAGGTTTCTTGCTAAAATTAATGATCTATCCTCTAGACCTATTTTGCCTAGCAATGAAGTTGCTTCCATTTCCTTGGATAGAGATTCGTATTTGACTAAATTCCTCTGCTTAGAGGCCGACCTACTGCATGCTAATGATGATATTTCTCATTTGTCTTCTACTATTGTCACTCTTAGCAATGATGATCACAAATTGAGAGCCACTTTTCAAACCTTCCTCAAAGGGAAGAAGTCACTCAATGGAGTCTTAGATCTCTCCACCGAACATAGTGGTATGAGTGGTTTAGGATATGAGGGTGCTCCAAAAGGCAAAGGCAAAGGTAAGAAGAAGAGAAAGAGACCTCTAATCTTCCATGGAGAGTCTTCCATCTCTAAGAACCCTATCATTTGTGTTCATTGTAAGAGTCATGACCACTATTCTACTTATTGTCCTTACAGGGAGAAGGGGACCAACCTAAAGATGAAGTGGGTCCCCAAGCTAACCCCGGGTCCCAAAGTTTAAATTGGGCATTGAATATCTTCCTTTCTTGTAGGTGAAAGGCAAATGGATTGTTGATAGTGGTTGTTCAAAACACATGACCGGTGAAATCAGCCATTTCAATAAATTCACTAATAAGAAAGGAGGATCGATGACGTTTGGGGACAACAACAAGGGTAAGGTAATAGATGAGGGTTTGATTCACTCTGTATCAAGATTGTTCTTCTTTTGGATGACCTAAATCACAATTTAATAAGTGTTAGTCAACTTTTTGATAATGGTTATCTTGTTCTATTTACTTCTTTAGAATGCTTGCAGCTAGATCCCTCTCCTACAATGTCATATATAGAGGAACTAGAAATGGTAATCTTTACATTATTATTCTTGACTCTATTAAGCATGTTGTTGGTAGATGTCTTGTTTCCAATTTGAATGATATTTCTTTATGGCATTGTAGGCTTGGTCATATGAATATGAATCAAATGAAGAAGTTGAGAAAAAAGGACTTGGTGAAGGGACTTACCAAATTGGATTTTGAAAAGGATGAGGAATGCCAACCTTGTACCCAAGGAAAGCAAACTAATACCTCCTTCAAATACAAAGGAGTCCTTAGAACCAAGAGAGTTCTTGAGCTTCTTCACATTGATCTATTTGGACCAATGCATACTCAATCGATTAGTGGTAGCAAGTATTATCTTGTGATTTTTGATGATTTTTCTAGATATGCTTGGACATTCTTTCTTATTTCAAAAAGTGATACTCTTGATGTTTTCTTGACTTTTTGTAAATGAGTTGAAAACAAAGATTCTTGTCGGATTGTTTCTACCCTTAATGATCATGGGGGAGCGTTTGAAAATGATTTTTTTGAATGGTTTTGTGAGGAATCTAGTAATGCATATAACTTTTCTTCACCTCAAATGCCTCAACAAAATGGGGTTGTAGAGAGAAAGAATAGATCAGTATAAGAAATGAGTATGACTATGCTTCTAGATTATGACACTCCAAAGAAGTTTTGGGCTGAAGCCGTTAGTACTACATGTTTTGTGCAAAACAGGGTTTTTACTCATCCTTCTTTGAAGAAAGCCCCCTTATGAGATATGGCATGTTAGAAATCCTTCCACTAACTTCTGTCATGTTTTTTATTGTCCTTGTTTTGTTTTGAACACTGAGGATTCCCTCGACAAGTTTGATCACAAATCTTACAAGCCTTTCTTTCTTAGCTATAGCACTACTGGCAAGGCTTGTAGAGTGTTTAACATTGAATTGTGTAAAGTAGAAGAATCTATTAATGTTATATTTATTGAGACTAACCCCTCTATTTACAAGAATGTTGATGATGATATTGCAGATGAGGTGATTGCTCACTTGAAAGAACTCAATATTGGTGAAAAAGGAAAAGAGGTGTTAGGTGATGAAGAAGAAAAGAAGGATCCAACCCTCCCCCCCCCCATTTTGCAAAACATAATCCTAAAGAGGTAATCATAGGAAATCCTTTTAAAAGGGTGAAGAGGCAATTTGCCTACAATAAAGAACAAGAAGACAGTGCCTTCATCTCTCAGCTTGAGCCAAATATGTCAAAGAAACCTTCAAGGATGACGAATGGATCCTCGCCACGCAAGAAGAGTTAGAGAAGTTCCAGAAGAATAGTGTGTGGACTCTTGTGCCAAGACCAAGTGATAGAAAGATCATTGTCATCAAATGGGTATACCGTAATAAGCTCGATGAAAGTAGCAAAGTGGTAAGAAACAAAGCAAGGTTAGTTTCTCAGTGTTACAATCAGCAAGAAGGTATAGATTCTGATGAAACATATGTACATGTATCTATACTTGAGTTAATTAGGATGTTGCTTGCTTTTACCAGTCATAAGAATTTTCTTCTTTATCAAATGGATGTTAAAAGTGTGTTTTTGAATGATACAATTAAGGAGGAAGTGTATGTTGCACAACCTATAGGATTTGAATATGATAACTTGCCTAACCATGTTTATTTGTTGCAAAAATCTCTCTATGGTCTCAAACAAGCACCTTGAGCTTGGTATGAGAAACTAAAGAACTTTTTGTTAGATAATGGCTATATCATGGGAAAAGTAGATTCTACCTTGTTTTCAAAGCACACTTCTAACAATTTTCTGATTACTCAAATCTATGTGGATGATATTATTTTTGCAGAACTAACCTTGATCTTCACAAGGAGCTTAGTGATCTTATGATGATTGAATTTAAGATGAGAATGATGTGGGAATTCACTTTCGACCTCAGCTTCCAAATCAAGAAAACCAAGGAAGGTAACTTCATCAACCAAGGCAAGTACATAAGTGAGATACTAAAGTGCTTTGGGATGGAGAACACCAAGTCGATGGACACCCCCATGTCAAACACTTCCAAGCTTGATAGAGATGAAGAAGGTCAAAAGGTAGATGAGAAGATCTATAGAGGTATGATTGGAAGTTTACTTTATGTAACTGCCTCTAGACCTAACATAATGTTTAGTGTTGTCTTGTGTGCTCATTTTCAGTTAAATCCTAGGAAATCACATCTCATAGAAGTTAAGAGGATTTTGAGGTATCTAGCCAAAACCCCAAATTTTAGGCTATGTTATCATAAGTCAAGGGACTTTACTCTAACTGCCTATAGTGATGTTGATTACATCGGTTGTTTGATTGATAGAAAGTGCACAAGTGGCACTTGCTTCTTCCTAGGACCGTGCTTAGTTTCTTGGTTCTCTAAGAAACAAAGCATTGTGGCTCTTTCAACTACCAAGGTTGAATACATTTCTGCTGGAAGTTGTTGTGCCCAAGTCCTATGGATGAAGCAAATGCTTCAAGACTTAAAATTCATTTTGATGTTTCTCCAATCTAGTATGATAATACTAGTGCAATTAACTTGTCTTACAATCCTATATTGCATAGTAGAGCTAAACATATAGAGGTTTTTCATCTCTTTCTTCATGATCACATTGCCAAAAAGGATATTATATCACGCATGTGGATATGGAGAATCATCTTACGAACATTTTCATTGAACGTCTAGCTAGAGAGAAGTTTGAGAAAACACATCCACCACAATTATGATTGTAACTCTTCTATCTTGTCTAAAATGATGATCTATATATAATGACCTTGGAGTGATACTAGCCCCTACAAAACTTATTGTCCCCTTACTTGTGTCTTAAGGTGGTTAGAGGGGGCAATAATGCTTCTCACTATGAGATTAGTATTTTAAAAGGTCAAGTGAGGATGTAGAGGATTTACAATCAAATATAAAGTATAATTACACCATAGCAAAACCAGTGCACTAAGATCAACTCATAATGGAATAGAACTAGATGAAAACCAAAGACAAAAGGTCTCGACAACCCTAAACTAAAATGAGAAGAATTTCATTGATATTGTGAACATAAATGATGCTCCATTGAACAACCAAAGATATAGATAGAAAACTACTTGTAACTGCTTTTGATGATAATGATTGTAATGACCTCACTTTCTATGTCTCCCAATAAAGGAAAGACCTTCAAGTTGAGAGCCATTACCTAATTTTCCCAAGGATTCATATTTGTCAAATAACAAATAATAGAAAACAATTTCAATTAAATTTCAAACATTGCTTACCAATCATATAATGATATTTTTCATAATACCTTATAAGAAGAAATAACTAGCTATCAAATCATCCTTGAATTATCTTTAAGTATTTTTAGGTACTTTCCATCTGGTTTAACACATCTGGATATCTTCATAACATATACCTAAAACACAGACAAATAAAACGGTGGTCAGTATAACAAATTATACTGGTATGTGGGGGAAATAATAATATTGCATTTAATCGTAACAACATATTGCAAGCAATTATGATTTAACAAAGCAAATTTTACATTTTAAACTTGACTACTCAATCATTACATACCCTAGCCTCTGTCTTGTCCCTGTAGTGGACATGGATACTACCTCTCATATGGTAGATCTCAACTAACCCCCATGATCCTACCTTACAAGTAGAGCAATACATAGGGTCGTGGATTCGTATGGTCCTATCCAAGGGTAGACTAACACATTGAATCGTGATAACCTAATGATCCTACCTCACGGGTAGACCATGTACTAGATCATCCAATAACCTAATGATCCTACCTCGTGGGTAGACTGTGTACTAGGTCATCTACCTCATCATCATTAGAGCTACAGAGGAGGACCAAGATCTGAGCTAGACACGCACATATAATTATGGTGATAATCATAGTCACTTTATAGTTGCAAGAAATAAAAGACAACCAAGCAATTATTTCCAAACAACTGATAAAACAATGAGAATCTCCATGAAACAAAAGTAATTTAACCATAAGTGCAACCACATACCTTTTCCATGTAGAAATCTTGTAAGATGTACTTCAAGCATATTATCCAATCAATCAGAAATCCAAGCAATTCAAGGAATCATCATTACATCTACATGTATATAAACCCTAAAGTGTCACCAATCATATTTATTACATTAAACCCTAGTCGGTCCAATTCTAGGGTTTAGGGTTTAGACAAAGAATAAGGGTATTGGCCCTATTTCCACTGCATAACACCTTATCAGAGTTTATTGATCTATAGTCGGACATCATGTGTAACCCTAATCATCATATTCAACATATCCCTTAATTATGATCACATATATCCAATTAGTTTCATGAACAACATAGAAAGTTATATTCTTTAACCCTAATAAGTTATTATCGTATTACATTCATTATAAATATTGCAAGATAGGATCTTTAGCCCTAATTCCACACATTAATGATTATCCACATTAGAGACCCTAATTACCTTATCATCATTACCAACATTACATCTATACTCATTATGCTCAACAAGATCAGATAATTGCATAAAAGAAAGGTTTTTAATGTTTTCAACATTATAATACCCAAAACTAGGGTTCCCATGTGCTAAACACCACTTTATCATATGTTACCCTATTTTTAGAACAAGAAGCCTAACTAGATCTAAATTATATTGTATTTGCATTCCTCTCGTTCTCCCATTCATTTTTATATATAATTTGACTATATTAAGGTATTCCTAGCTATTTCTAGGGTTTTTGCAAGATTTATATTACCTTATCCAATAGGGGCTTGACACATCAGCGATCAATCGCTTCTTATTTGTTGGGCCGACTCAGGCGTGTAAAGACTTTCATGACCTCACCTCTTGGGCATGCACACAGGGGTAAAAGAGTCATCAGATTCCAATTCCTCTCCTTCCTCACGCTGAGCAGGACTCCTACCTATATGCCACTCCATGGGTGACGGATCTGTGGCCGGCAAGCTAGGAACGCCACCACTCCCACTACCCCAACAACCACCGCTGCCTTGCGAATGACCAGGCGATCACCTGGGCTTCCGACAGGGCCCTTCTTCCTCCTTTCTTCTCAGTTCCATGAACACATCCACCTCAACTCTTGGGAAGGTCGACCCCCCCTATCTACCAAGGCAAACGGTCGTGTACACAAGTCACCAATGCCACAGTTGGCTTCACGTGTGGCTTCCCTTCTGACTCTGTTAGTTACCGCCGACCTTCCTTGCCAGGTCCTCACTCCCGCCATCACCAGCTTGCCCCACTCTTCCTCTGGTTCACAACTCTCTTCTCACTCTCGGTCTCCTTTGTGAACATCAACTCCTCTCTGTGACGGTTGTGCGCTATGTCTGCGTGCTCGCACATCTCAGCATTGACTCCCTTCTAGGTGGGGCACCCCCCTGGCGCTGCCAGAAGGGTCAGCCCCTTGGCGTCGTGGTGGCACAGGTGCACAAAGACTTTGCTGGTTGAACCTTGCCTCACTGCCAAGGCATGGAGAAGCAAGGAGACGGTTCCCTCATAAGCCCAGAAATCCTAGGCAGAAGGGGATAAGGGAAGATGGCGGGGTTCTGTTCGTCTAGGAGGAGAGCATGTTTCTACATCTATCCTAAGGCCCATAGCATGCTGCTCCTCATCTTGCTATAGTTCAGTGATGGAAGTCGTGGGGTAGGGGTCTCCTTGAAAGTGTCCCTCTCCCTCTATAGGATGTGCTCCTATATTCCTTATATAGGTCTATGGAGAAGCCCTAACACTTAGGTGGTTGAATAATTCGAAGGAAGAGGTATTGAGGGGGTAGACCAGCCTAAAGGGAACTAGGTTTCCTTTCTAGAATACATTCTATGTGAGAGATCATCATAGGGCCTTAATAGGAGGGTGTTTCCTTTCATATTACACCAGCAATATACACCTTTCCTAATCCTTTGTTTCCTTAAGCTTTTCTTTGTTGTATGACTAAGTCATCAAAAGACAACATATATGAGGGTACATCTCATTTCTACCTTTTAAGAATTTTACCAAGATACCTCTTTTTACTCAATAATTCAACACCAAGCACATTTTCGTCCTATTACTCTCTTTCTCAAAATACTCATGGAAAGTATGTTTAAATGTCATAATTTAATAGGAATTTGTATATCCATAACTTGATTAACACCAAAATCCATAAATAAATACATGGAATCTTATTGACTATTTTGATTTTCAATTATATATTATTCTTCTCTATCTTTGGTATATTCATCAAAGTTATTATCTTTATTGTAGGAAAACTCACTAATTCCTTTCCTCAAGTTACATTTATTAAAACATGCCTTAAATTATATAATTCAACTTAATTTTTTTAAAAATGAGGATATAACATTCACCCCTCCTTAAAATGAATTTTGTCCCCAAAATTCACACTTAGTAAGCTTAAGGTGAAAAAGAAATCAACTTGATTTCAACCCTCACGGTTAACAATCCCTACATATATATCCTCACTATATTTTGTTGATATGAAAAAACCTCATATCATGAATTGGTACTTACCTCCAATTAAGGTATATCCGCATCCATAGTGTCTACATAATATCATCTCTTGGTGATTACATTTTCTATTTGTGATTTCAATTTCACTTGGTGATTACCTTTTTATCTAGGTTTTCAACCTATTGTTCATTTATTTTCATATAAGGGTGAGGTAACACTTCCAACCCTAGGTCATGTCATTAAAATACCTTTTTAATTCCATACAAGTATTATGTTTCATGAAGTCAAATGCCCTTTGCATTCTTGAGTTTGTACACAACTCCTTTCATGACTTCTTTGTATCTGTTACATTTACACCTCAGGTATCATGAGCCATAGCCACTTACTCAAGGTCTCTATGGGTATAGGTACTTTTGGAGCCATCTCATTCTTATGCATCTTGGGAGTGCCTCTCACATTCACCCATTAGCCTCATGAACTCACGAAGGTGGCCAATCTCCTGATCCATGGGCCTCGGGCAATGTAGTTGTTATCTCCTGACCAGAAGGTCTTGTACATTAGGGAACAATCAACTCCTAATCCCATCAGTCCATGTACCTTTAATACTCCCTATTCTACCATAGGATTGACTTTGGGCCCTATCATTCCCAAGGGTTCATCATTAGCACATTATTTTTGTATGCAATTCTTCAAACTGGAATCCTCCATCTCTTATAATGCTCATTATTCACTTTATGTCCCCTCATTGGACTCATGGCAACATTTCAATGTAACAATTGTTTTCCGGACTTGTTCTCATATGGTCAGCCACTTCCATAGTGACTTTTTCTCATGTTCCTCAGAGATGGCATACTGGGGTTCAAAGAATCATACTCAATATTAGTGCTTTCATCTTTTACATTAGATGACATTCATGGTTACCTCAATCTTTTAAATTGAGTTGGTCAACTTACCTTTCTATGGAAGGTCCTAACCTAGGGTGCCTTTGTGACTAATGGGAGGAAAATGAGGCTCTCTAGACACAACCTGACATTAAGGTCTAAGGTTTTGCCTCTCCCACAGGTCATTTTCCCACTCTTGGGTTGACCCACCCTAGGTTGGCACACTAGCCCTAAAGGTTTCACATTTCCATCTTTATGCATTAATTTTATCATTATAACTTCTCAACCCTTGTTTGCTCAATCTCTGGGATACCCTCTCATGGGGTTTGTCCATGAAATGGACTTGGACCACTTCCCCTCTAGGGGCTTGGTGCCAATGTCGGCCTTCCCCTCCAGGGGCTTGACCATAGTCATCTCAATGACTTTATTTCCATAACCAAATTTCCAGAGATAGCATGAGGGGTTTGAGCAAGTTATATTTGAATTTTCATTTTCATATATATGACCATTGGGTTCTTATATATCTCAAAACCTTTTACATGAATGTCATGCTCTACATGCACCATGCATGGGAGACTTCATCACCTAATTTTTTTTCATTCCTTTTCAAGATTCATAGGGGTAGAGTTTAACACACCATTTTCATTATTTATGATTAGGGTTTTCAGGTTAGTGTTAGGGACTATACCCTACCTCTTAGGGTTTCCATGTCACTTGACATTCTAGAGTTATCTAAACTCAACCCTAGCTCCATCTAGGGTTTACCTTTGTAACACATTAAAACCATCATTATTTTTACGTTACATTATTATTTTCCACATTACATGTACATCATTATTTCATCATCCTTATGTGTACATTAATTGGCAGAGGATGCCTTATTCCTACTTCTTCTCAAAAACTCTAACTTGAAATGAGGAAAGAAGTTTCTTTTAGGGTTCATTAAGCAAAGAGGATGAGAAGTAGATGAATCATATGAGAAGAAAACCTAAAGGTATATTACTTCAGGCAAAATTGTCTCACTTTGGCCAGGATTGATGCACGGGTCTGGGAGTCCTCGTAAGCCAACTAGCGGTGCAGAGGAAAATCTTTCCTGTCTCCATTCGTGATCCCTTCTAGACACCTCAGTCTTTAGAAAATGTCCTAATAATTCCCTCATATTTTTACAGATTACTTGAAATTATAAACTATTAAATATTATTTGAAAAATCTAGGGCTCTTATACCAAATGTAAAGACCTCACTTTCCGCATCCCCCAATTAAGGACAGACCTTCAAGTTGAGAGCCATTACCTAATTTTCCCAAAGATCCAGATTAGTCAAATAATAAATAATAGAAAACTATTTCAATTAAATTTCAAATATTGCTTACCAATTATACAATGATATTTCTCATAATACCTTCTGAGAAGAAATAACTAGCTATCAAATCCTCCTTGAATTATCTTTAATTATTTTCAGGTACTTTTCATCTGCTTTAACAAATCTGGATATCTTCATAACATATACCTAAAACACCGATAAACAAAACGGCGGTCAGTATAACAAATTATACTGGTATGTGGGGGAAATAATAATCTTGCAAAGCAAAATTTACATTTTAAATATGACTACTCAGTGTTGGAGTGATGCCTTTGCTTCACATAAGCATTGTAGAATTTGGTATTTGTGTAAGGACCCTGACCTCCGTTTAGGGCTTATCATGTTTGCTTTGCTTAACCCTGATGCTTAGTTTCTTGCTAATCACCTTTAGTGGTGATTAGGGTTTGTTGGTGCTTTGTTGAGAGCTGGAGGTGCTACTTGCAATTAACCCAAGTCTAGGGTTTGTGGGCAAGTTTTCCATCTTGTGAGGTGTTCCTCCCTCTCCTTGCTTCCTCTAGTATTGAGAGGAAGGTTTGGGCTCGTTGCTTGAGTTCCTTTGGGCCTGGTTGAGCTTGTTGGGCTTTGGGGTGCCTTGTCCTTGCTTCTTTGGCCCTTGTGTCAGGCAAGAGTGCCCTATGTCGGCCTAGGTGTGTCGGCCTGTGCTTGTGTCGGCCGGTGGTGTGTCGCCCAGGGTGTGTGTCGGCCATGGTGTGGGTGTGTCACCCATGGACCCTTTGACCTTCTTTGACCTCGTTTGTGTCACCACTAGTGGACACTTGGTGTGTTACAACCCTAATTTTGGGTTCACTTTGATGAGAAATTTAATTTCTCATAATAAAGATAAATGAACAAATAATGGATGAATGCCTGGATTTCATTTACAATAGCCTTGTTGTTTGATTTTTGGGCTTTATTGGCTATTGGGCCCAATAACAAGGATATTCGATTTATTAATGAATAAATGAGAATTTGAGATAAGAAAGGTTTGGAAACCTCTAGAAGGCAAATCCAAAGAGGATTTCGTGCCTCTTAGATTCCTTGGGTTCCAAGGAGTCCAAAGTTGCAAAGAAAAGGCAATAAGAAAAGAAAATAGCAATTAAGTATTTCCTTGTTAATAAAGAAATTGAAAACATTGATGAAATAGGGAAAATATGTGAAAAGAGGTATTTTTGAGTTAACCTTAGTGGGATTTCGTATCCCAATGATTACTAATGATAAAAGGAATGCCAATGAGGAGAATAAAATAGAATTAAAGAGAGATCCTCAAAAAGGAATTATTTTAATAAGAAATAAAACAAGATAATGAGAATTATGCATATTGATGCATTTAAGGATAATGGGTATTCCTTAAAAAGGAATTTCGAATTTTAGAGTCTCTTGGGAACCAAGGAACCCCAATAAAGAGAAAAGAAAGAGAAAACACCAAAATAGCAAAATAAGAAGATAATGTGAGTATACCATTAATGTATTACATGATATTGCTAAAAGAAAGTAATTGTTATTAAAGGAAATATGATTTCATGCTAATGGTTTAAAAAGAAAGAACAAAGGGAATAAGAGGGATGATTTTCGAAATCCCAATATCCAAAGAAGAAGGAATAATAAAGGAAAGTAAGAGAGAGAGAGAGAGTTAACTTCTTAATGAAGGAATCACTTTCCTTTTGGTAGAGGGTTGGTTGCTTCGTGGGCAAGCACCCCAGGGCAGTTCTACTCTCCCCTATATAAGGGAGAAGACTTGGGGGCCGAGTCCTGAAGATCCCCCACACATCTCTTCTTCTTCTTCCATGGTTTTATCCAAAAACCCTAACCAACATAGAGCTGGGTGTTTCCGGGGCCACGAGGCTACATGATAGGGTCTTGAGGGGGGGCCTTGTTGCTTCCAAGACGGCCCAAAAAGCTTGGAGGGTATTCTTTCACCCCTGCTGGCCGTGGCAGCAGCAGCACGGCTGCTTTGGGCGGCCGTGTTGCAGGTCTGCCCAGGCCACGTTCCGCCGCCATGGTCACACATTAGGGCATCTCTAGCTGCGAAGGAGGGAGAGCAAGACGATGGAACAAGATCCGGATGCCGTCGGGGTCCGGGAGAGGAGGAGAATCGCGCCCAAACGGACCTAGGGCAGCCGCGTCGCGCTGTCCAGAGGTGGAAGATGACCAAAGGCGGGTTGGACGGATTTACCCCTCCGTGGGCTGAAGACAACACAACTTAAACCGGGGGTGTTTCAGTCATTTCGAAATGTTTTAAAGCAAACCAGCCAACGTTGCATGCAAGGGCCTACGTGGCAACCTCCTATTGGCCAGGGTAAGTAAAATTTGTTTAATTCATAGCTCTATATCCATAGCTCGGATAGGTTCGCATAAAATATGAAAGTTGCTCAGAAAAATGAGGAGAATCTAATAAAAATAAAATTGAAGCCTGATTCTTTATGCTATTCGAAAAATAATGGAAGATATCAACTTTAACGTGTTAATGTTTAAATAACCCTTTTTTATATTATTAAAGTGATTAGTAGGGTTTAATAGCTGATTAAAGTTGATATTAGCCTGTTAGTGATAAAAAGAAACATTAGGAATAAAAAGGATGAGTTATGCACGTTAGTATCTTAATTGAGAGTTCATGAGCATAAATAAGCATTAATGGGCCTTGAAACCCTAATTTTAGTGAATGAGATTATTAAAGGCTTTAATTGATCAATCTAATGAGTTGAGTTGAAACATGTTGAATCTAAGATATTAGAGTATAAAAGTCCTTAATTCTGGATATATACCCTAAAGGTAGTAATTAGGGTTTTCTCAGGAAAAAAAGGGTAAAATTATGACAAAACGAATTCATATGCGACTTAGATCATAATGGGCTATGAATTGGTGATAAATGGTTATAATGAGTTTGCCATGGATTAAAAGGATTAAAATAGTGGCTTTAATGAAAAGAGGCTTGATGGACTTAACTGATAGATAATGGTGTTATTAGTTTGAAAATAAGATTAAATATTGTTAAAGGATAACCTTAACATCTTTTAAGGTGAAAAGATAATTAATTGGGGTTTTCGTGGTCCAAACCTAATCTTAAGGACATTAATGGAAAATAATATAAGATAATTAGGGTTCGATGGATATTTGATAAAAGTAAGATAAAAGTAATAAAAAGGAAGTGAAACCCTAATTATAGTCAAAACTCTAAAAAGGCTAGTAACCCTAAGGCACGAGTAGATCTATTAGTTTTGTGTACCATGATCAATGATAGAAAATATTGAATGAATATTTCAGGATTGAATTGTGTACTTGCTTGATTCTGGATTACTTGCTTGTTTGGTATATTCCTGCATCTGAGTCTGCCTGACAGGTATGTGGTTATGCTTATGAATAACCGCATTAGTTTCCCGCATGTTTGTCGTATGGTTAATCGCATTCATTGCAATTAAACTGGTTGGATGATTCATATTTGCAAATTATAAAGTCACTATGATTATCACATTAATAATAGAATTATGGATTCTCGCACCTACATGCCACCCTGATGGATGATGCCAAAGGTCAGGCCTAGATGGGTAGACCAATGGACACCTTGAGTGGTGACCCCAGGCACCAAGAAGGTGGCCTATGATATTGCATGACTAGTGGGCACCATGAGTGGTGACCCCCAGGCACCAAGCTCGGGATTGAGAAGGTGGCCTTAAGTCATTGGCAAAAGGGCACCCTAAGGTGGGTATGCCAGGGTTAGGGAAAAAGCGGTGGAGAATGTCATATTGAAAAGTGTAAACTGGATTGTTAAATAATTTGCTTGTGATTATTAAATTGTTAGCCATATGTGCAAAGTTTTGGTTGTCCCCACATACCAGTATATTTCGATATACTGACCGACGTTTTGTTTGTCGGCGTTTTAGGTACAAATGAAAAGAACAAACAGTAAAGTGGCATATGTGGAATTAAATGAGAAGTAACGTACACAGGAGGATTAGTTAGAGTAACATCTTCATGGATAGAAGTTTAGAAATCCCATCTTTTAAAAAGGTAAACAAAGTTTTATTTTATACCAGTTTTTAGCTTTAGTTGGTAAAGTTTATTTAATTATTATTGATTATTTGTCGAACCTTTGATCCTGTTAATTGAATAACGGCTCTGACCTTCGGGTCTCCCTTAATTGGGGGTTACCGGGAGACGGGGTCGTTACATGGTGCTTGATGCTTGCATGTGGCAATGGCCTTGGACATGTGTTTAGGACATGTTTGAGTGGTGGCTTTGCTCTTGGACAAGTGTCCCTAGGTGGTTGACACCTTGCCTTGTCTTACCTTGGTTTCTCCTCCATCCCCTCCTATATATGTGTTGCCTTTCTCATGCTAAAGATCCCTTTAGTTCCTTAGTCTCCCTCTCCCTTGGTGCACGATACCCTCTCTTCCTTTGCAATCTTGGTGGCTGATCCTTCTTGGAGTCTCCTTCTTCTTCTAGTGGTGGTCAAACCCTAGAGTGCCTTGATCTTCTTCCTTGGTGGTTCTTGGAGCTTGGAGCTAGGAGCTTGGATCTTGCTTAAGGCGGGTTACATAACTCCTAACCCTAACTACACTAACTTCTTTTATGTTCTTATATGTTGCTATGATCATATCAGCTATGCATGTTGCTAGTTTAGTTTCTTGCTTAGTTGTCCTTGTTGGCCGAATCATGTGTTCTAGGGTTTCTTGGTGAGCAACACCCCTTTCTCTCCTTGGTATAGAGGAGTGAGCTTGAGTTCTAGTAATATGGGCAACACTCCTCTCTCGTTTAAGTTGAGAGGTGACTTGTGTTCTAGTTGCTTGAGCAACACCCTCCTCTCACCATGGACTTGAAAGGTGAGATATGTAGTGGTTGTGGACCTTGGTTGTGGTTGAACCTTGTGTTTCCCGATTGGTGTTAAGAAGTTTGGCAAGATCCCTCTCTCTTGATAGTTGAGAGGTGATTCATCTTCTTGATCCAATAGGGTTTTGGTGCCCTTGTGGTTGAGGTTGGTGGTGACCCTGTCGGGTTGCACCTTGGCCGATATGGCTTGAGGTTGGTGTGCCCAATATCCCTCTAGAGCCTTGGACGTTATGTTGTGATGTTTTGGTCTTGTGTCTGGCGTTACTCCTCAGTTGTTGCCTTGAGTGTTGGCCGATAGGTCATGGCCAAGCTGGATGAACGTCAGGCTGAGTTGTACCTTTGGGCATTGTTCCCTGCTATGTTGTGTGATACCCTTAGCCTATGAGATGGCTTTGGCATCATTGTGCTTTGAGGTGTGGAGTCTGTTAGTATGTTCTGTGATGTTGTGGTGGGTGTCACACTAGTCTTGCCCTGTGTTTCGGCCGATAGGTCCAGGCCAGGCTAGCTGAGCGACAGCCTCCTTGTTGTCGGTTGTGTTGCATCCTTTGGGCATCGTTCTTTGTGGAGTGGTGATGCCTGACGGAGCGTTGGACGACATGGTGCACATTACACCTGATGCACGGCACGCTCATCGGCTCAGTGCCCGATAGGCTTCGTGGCCGTTATCCTAGTGCATGACGCGTCGTTGCATGACATGGTGTTGTGTGATACACCCTACACGACACGCCCTTGTGCTCAGTTACATGATAGACCCTACTGCACGGCACATGTTGCACGATACACCTAGGTGCACGATACATCCTGAGATGGTAGTTTGGCACCCTACTGAGTGCCTGGCCGATATGTAGAGCGGTTTCTTGGCCGTTAGGTGGTTGTAGTGTTGAGCGACATGTGGGGAGTGATCAGCCCGATACCATCTCTAGTGAGGGTGCCCTACCTGTCACACCTTTGGTGAGGGTAGTGGGCGCTTCTAGTGAGGGTCTTGTCTCTTATGGAAAACTTATATGTTAGCTCTTGTTTATGAATCACGTTGGTTTTTGATAGTAACCCTTGACATGCTCGATAGTAATCGTGATAGTAGATTACATCTATGTATCTTTCCATGATAGTACCTGTGTTTATGATCATCTTGAATCATCTGTATAATGCTAAGGAAATGGTAAGCATATAAGATGCTTTGCTTAATGATATGTCCTATGTCTATGGTCACAGGTTGAGGCATGAATGATAATGTATATAATCATCAATGTTTCCCTATGTTGATAACATGAATCTTCTGTTAATCCATGATGATTGTGTATACTAACCATGTAGGTGACTCATACAATTGCATAGCCAGGAATAAGGGTTATGAGGTATATATGTGTTTGAGTAACACTGCTTTAATAGTTACTCTTGATGATGAGATAATATGCTTAATGTGCTTTGGTCTGAGGACCTAGGTTGGCTAAAGTGCCTAGATGAGGTGTTATCCTTTGATGATGACCTAGGATTGCTATCCCATGGTGATGATGTAAGCCTTGAGAGGCAGTGGCACTATGTGATGAGGGATTGAGATCCCATGGCAATGTGATGATCCTTGTGATGGATCTAGATGATTGGCAAGAGGCTAAGTGGTGTTGATGACAGAAAAAGAATGATATTGAGTTTCATGTTGTTTATTCTTGTTCTAGTTGCATGTTATACAACTTGGCTGAATCTTGCAATCCACTTAAAATATACTAAACTAATTACAGATGAACCTTCATGTAATTTGCCTTGGCCATAGATCCATCATCGTCAGGAGCTGGTGATGGTGAAATGGGTTCTCCTGCGGGTTAACCTAGAGCGCATATTGTTGAATATGTGAGGTTTCTCCTAGCCTAAAATAGAGAGGATTCGAGTGCAGCTCCGGTTGCAGACTCAGGATATGTATAGAGCATGGTGAACAGGCCCATGGCTCAGGATATGTGATATGAGAGCATGAATGCGTTCATGGCTCAGAGCACAGTGAACAGGCTCGTGGCTCAGATATACTAGCACCGAGACCTGTACCAAGGCGGGCTAGAGGAAGGGTAGCCTATGGAGCTGACCCTGTGGCTGAGGCCACTTAAGTATGAGACTTCAGTCCTGCTTTAGTTTTCGTGCACTGACCACGAGGTGGGAGGTCATGGTGTCTAGCTCTCCCATTGACCTTGTATGGCACCGGCTCCGGGTTTTGCAGCCGTCGGTTGGATTTGAGCAGTACGGCTCACTTCCTTAGGGCATAATAATATGTAATTCAGCCGAATAGCATTTACTGCATAAGGCAAAACATAGAACATTGGTTGAGGCCTTGCTTGTGTAGTTAATCTTGTTATACTTGCAATTACTTATATGTTCCTTATGTTTTGTGATAAGATATTATAAATCTTATCTTGTTAATCATTTTCCGTAAAGAAATACTTGGGTATATGCCTTCTGTACATTCTGGTAAGCCTGATGATATGAATAGCTTTACTTTATAAACTGCTCTTGTTATAGCACTTATCAGTTATCTGATTTTGTTGCTTTAATCTTTCTGAGGTTTTATGGTTTCGGCGGGGAGTTATGTTTCTCGCTGGGACTGTGTGTCTCACCCCGCTAGTTTATAACCTTTTTAGGTGTTCGAGCTAGACGTGGGGGTGGTCGCAGAGTTGCGTTCGAGCAGCAAGAGGAGCAGTAGAAGGCAAGAGATGGATATGCTACTATTTTGGTTGTTTTGTAGTAGAGTCTTAGAGTCATCCTTGTACTCTCAGGTCATTGGGAACATTTTGACGTTGTTTCGTGATGTAGTTGATGTTTTGTATATCCTACTGCTGGCCGAATGTGGGCCTTTATGTATGTATAAACAGGTGATGAACTCATGTGATGACATGACATCTGATCTTCTAAGCTGTGGACATGTGTCAAGACTTGTATATGTTTATATAACTTGTTTACCTGTAGGATGAGGACCTAAATGTAATAGTTTCTCAGTGTATCTACTTTCTGCAATCCGTTTTAATTAACCCGTGTTTTTGGTAATTTGTGGTTTATGGTGTTTTCCGCACGTTTTCGCGTAACACCTCACTATCTTTGTGATAGCGGGATGTGTTGTCACAAGTTTGGTATCAGAGCTCTAGGTTCACTGAGTCTACAGGGATTTAGGACTAGGTTGTGTCTATTCTTGTGAGTTTTCCAGATTTTCTTACATTCATCTTCTGCCCTCAGCGAAAGAAAAGTCAAGATGTCTGGAAACCATGAAGAACATGCTGCTAAGAACAGCAATGTTGCATCAGTTGATGGAGCTATAGGGCAGGCACATGAAGATCGGGTACTTGAGGTCCCCCAACCTGACCCAGCCATTCTTGAACACCCTGCCTATCAACAGCTTATGGGGCAGATGATGGCTACGATGAATCTCATGGTAGAAAGATTGCCAGTGCCCCCACCGAGAGCACAGGCTCCCCATGGTGAAACATCGGGTATTGGGAAGACCTTTGAGCGGCTTCACTGAGTCGGAGCTTCATATTATGTTGGGATGGCTGATCCAGCGGATGCAGATCTATGGCTGACAAGTCTTGAGAAGGCTTTCCGGATCCTCAACATCCCCGAAGCAGACAAAGTCAAGCACGTCGTCTACCTTATAAAGGGCAGTGTTGGTCACTGGTAGACCATCGAGGAAGAGAAGTGACCTAGTGAGGTGATCGGTTGGGAGGTTTTTCGGCGCGAGTTCATTAGCAGATACTTTTTGAAGACGTATCTGGATGAGAAGATCAGTCAGTTTGAGCACTTGCGCCAAGGAACGATGAACATCACCGAGTATGAAGCCAAGTTCATGGACATGTTGATGTTTTGTCCTCACATGGCAACGACAGATGAGGAGCGAATCAGACGTTTTGAGAAAGGTTTGACTGTTGAGCTGACAACACCTATTTCTGCATTAGAGAATCGTGAGTGGTTTGCTATATTTGTGGAGTCTGTCTGGAGGATCGAATGATCAGTTAGGGAGAAAAGAGAATCCATGTCTAAGAAGAGGCATGCTCAATTCCAGGGACAGAGGTTTGGTGGCTTCAAGAATCCTAGGTTTTCAGCACCTTCCGTTATGAGAGGTTCCAGTGTACCATCACAGTGGTCTCCAAGTAAGCGAAGAGGTTATGTTTCTTCACCATCAAAGGCACATAGTATAGCTTCAGTGGAAGTGACAGGGCCACCTAGACCACGGTTTAAAGATAGGTCATGCTATCGTTGTGGTCAGATCGGACATCAGAGGTCAAATTGCCCAAGTAGAGATGTTGAAGTGACACAGCAACCGAGGCAGAATCAACAAGGGTCAGATAGATAGCAGCCCAGTGGTAGCATAGGATGAGGACGCGGTCAAGCATCACAAGCAGGATCGTCTGCTCAAGGAAGCAGAGGACATGGACAGCAAGCAACGGCTCGATTCTATGCTGTGAGTCAGCTGGAGGCGATAGTCAACCCGCGAGTGGTGACAGTTCAGATGGAGTTATTTCATTCTGATATGTCTTCTTCTTGCTTTATATTTGTTCTGGTTGACCTGGGTGCTACACACTCTTTTATCACCTATAGCATGCTTGAAAATTGTCGTTTACCTGTTAGCTATAAGAAGGATAGCTTGTTGTTAGAAACCCCTCTTGATGGTTCCTCGATGCTTCGAAAAGAGTGTCCATCTTGTGTCTTATCTTTTTCAGGACACAGTATACAAGTGGATCTTATACCACTTGATATGCATGGTTTTGATGTTATCCTTGGGATGGATACCTTAGAGAAGTATAGGGTTGTGTTAGACTGTGGTTCCAAGCAAGTTGTGTTTGATGATGGCAGTAGGAAGTGGATCTTCCAAGGAGATAGGAAGATTCTTCCGACGTGCTTAGTATCAGCTATGGTGGCAGAGAAGTTGTTACGACAAGGATGTGAGGCATTCTTAGTTCACATGGTGGATATTGTTGTGGATATCAAGGCAAAAGGTCCTAGCCTTGAGGAGGTGTCGGTTGTCCGAGAGTTTGCTGATGTGTTTCCTGATGAGTTCCCTGGTGTTCCTCCACCCCGAGAGATTGATTTCGAGATCAATCTAGTTCCAGGAATGCATCCAGTTGCACAGACACCATATAGGATGGCTCTAGTGGAGATGGCAGAGCTTAAGAAGCAGTTACAAAAGTTGTTGGAGAAAGGTTTCATCTGACCAAGTACGTCGCCTTGGGGTGCTCCGGTGTTGTTCGTTAATAAGAAGGACGGGTCGATGCGGTTATGTATAGATTACCGACAGTTGAACAAGGTCACGTTCAAGAACAAGTACCTGTTGTCGAGGATAGATGATATGTTCGATCAGTTGTGTGGTGCTACAGTGTTTTCAAAGATTGATCTACGGTCCGGATATCATCAGTTGAGGATTAAGGCGGATGACATACCAAAGTCAGCTTTTAGGATGAGGTATGGTCACTACGAGTTTGTGGTTATTCCGTTTGGGCTAACCAATGCACCTGCTGCTTTCATGGATTTGATGAATCGAGTGTTCTGTCTGTACCTAGATCAGTTTGTTGTAGTCTTTATAGATGACATCTTGATCTATAGTCGGGATAGGGAAGAGAATCAGCGACATCTTCGACTAGCATTGACTCTTCTTTGCCAATATCAGTTGTATGCCAAGTTTAGTAAGTGTGAGTTCTGGTTGGAAGAAGTTACTTTCTTGGGTCATGTGATATCTGCAGAAGGAGTCAAAGTGGACCCGAAGAAGGTAGAGTCAGTTGCAGAATGGGAACAGCCAAAGACGCTGACAGAAGTTCATAGTTTCCTGGGTTTAGCAAGATACTACAGAAGGTTTATCAAGGACTTTAGTGTGATTGTGTTACCAATGACGAAGTTGACTAGGAAGGATGTACCTTTTGTCTGGGATGATCGTTGCCAGCAAGATTTCCAGAGTTTGAAGGAGAAGTTGACTAGTGCTCCAGTGGTAGTACTGCCAGAGCCTGGAAAGGGCTATGTTATTTTATGTGATGCTTCCAAGAAAGGTTTAGGTTGTGTGCTGATGCAGGAAGATCATGTGGTTTCTTTTGCTTTGCGACAGCTTAAGAAACACGAGGAGAACTATCCGACTCATGTTTTGGAGTTGGTAGCAGTGGTTCATGCTTTAAAGATTTGGAGACACTATCTTTACGGGGAAGTGTGTCAGATCTTTACGGATCATAAGAATCTGAAGTACATCTTTTCACAGCATGAGTTAAACATGTGATAGCGTCGATGGATGGAGTTAATCAATGATTACGACTGCACCATCGAGTATCATCCTGGTAAGGCGAATGTGGTAGCTGATGCACTTAGCCGAAAGTCTTCTTCTTTTCCTTCAAAGAAGGCACAGTTGAGTTCTTTGGTATGCCATAGACGAGATATGTTTGTTTCCTTGTGGCAGTTGAATGTGAAGATGGAAGTTTCCTTGTTAGCTGGACTTTTAGCACAGATGCAAGTCAAGCCTACGCTGAGACAATAGATCAGAGATGCACAACAAACATATGATACAGTACAGTTGATCAGATCCGAGTTTAGCAGCGAAAAGTGTGATGGGTTCCATGAGTCCAAGGATGGACTAGTTTGCTATCAAGGTAGGATGGTGGTCCCCGATGCTGATGATCTCAGGAAGTTAGTGCTCGAGGAAGCACACACGTCGATGTATGATATGCATCCAGGAGTCACCAAGATGTATCATAGTCTGAAGGACTTGTATTGGTGGCTAGGTGTGCGGTATGTTAGCAAGTTAAGGTTGAGCATCAAAAGTCGGTAGGTACATTACAACCCCTGTCGATACCGCAGTGGAAATGGGATCATATAACCATGGATTTTGTAGTTGGTCTACCCCGGACAACTAGGAATCATGATTCCATTTGGGTAATAGTGGACAGATTGATGAAGTATACCCATTTCATACCTATAAGGACAACGTATACAGTCGAGAAGCTCATTCAGGTATATGTGGATGAGATAGTACATTTGCACGGTGTGCCAGAAACGATAGTTTCTGACAGAGGTCCTCAGTTCACGAGTCGTTTCTGGGAACAGTTGCACAAAGCATTGGGAACGTAGTTGAGGTTTAGCACCGCCTTCCACCCATAGACAGATGGACAGTCTGAGAGGACTATTCAGACTTTGGAGGATCTCCTTCGAGCTTGTGTTTTATAGTTCCTAGGGAATTGGGACATACATCTTAGTTTGATAGAGTTTGCTTACAACAATAGTTATCAGTAGAGCATTGACATGGCTCCTTATGAGGCCTTGTATGGCAGGAAGTGCAAATCTCCGTTGTGTTGGTATGAGTCTGGCGAATATCAACTTTTGGGTCCTGAGTTAGTACAATAGACAATAGAAAAGATCAGAGTGATATAGCAACAGTTGAAAGCGGCACAGGACAGGCAGACATCTTACGCAGACAATCTCTGATGACCTCTAAAATTCCAGGTGGGAGACAAAGTGTATCTTAAGGTCTCACCGTGGAAAGGTGTGCTAAGGTTTGGCCGGAAGGGTAAGCTAGCACCCAGGTATATGGGGCCATGCCCGGTCATAGCACGTATGGGCAAGGTAGCTTACAAGTTAGAGCTGCCGCCAGGGTTACACAGGTTACACCCAGTGTTCCATGTCAGTATGCTGAAGAAAAGCCATCCAGATTCAGGGACAGTGATACAGCCAGTTGAAGTTGAGCTTGATGAAGATGTGATCTACGAGGAAGGTCCTATGATGATCCTTGATAGGAGAGTTAAGAACTTGAAGAGGAAGGACCTGGTTCTTGTGAAGGTTCTTTGGCATCATCGTGGCATTAAGGAAGCCACATGGGAGCTTGAGGAAGAGATGAGGAGGAAGTATCCCTCACTTTTCTCTTTGGATTCTGGGGACAAAATCCTTTTGTAGGGGTTTAGCTTGTAAGGACCCTGACCTCCGTTTAGGGCTTATCATGTTTGCTTTGCTTAACCCTGATGCTTAGTTGCTTGCTAATCACCTTTAGTGGTGATTAGGGTTTATTGGTGCTTTGTTGAGAGCTGGAGGTGCTACTTGCAATTAACCCAAGTCTAGGGTTTGTGGGCAAGTTTGCCATCTTGTGAGGTGTTCCTCCCTCTCCTTGCTTCCTCTAGTGTTGAGAGGAAGGTTTGGGCTCATTGCTTGAGTTCCTTTGGGCCTGGTTGAGCTTGTTGGGCTTTGTGGTGCCTTGTCCTTGCTTCTTTGGACCGTGTGTCAGGCAAGAGTGCCCTGTGTCGGCCTAGTTGTGTCGGCCTGTGCTTGTGTCGGCCAGTGGTGTGTCGCCCGGGGTGTGTGTCGTCCATAGTGTGGGTGTGTTGCCCATGGACCCTTTGACCTTCTTTGACCGCGTTTGTGTCACCACTAGTGGACACTTGGTGCTTGATGCTTACATGTGGCAATGGCCTTGGACATGTGTTTAGGACATGTTAGAGTGGTGGCTTTTCTCTTAGACAATTGTCCCTAGGTGGGCGACACCTTGCCTTGTCTTACCTTAGTTTCTCCTCCATCCCCTCCTATATATGCATTGCCTTTCTCTTGCTAAAGATCCCTTTAGTTCCTTAGTCTCCCTCTCCCTTGGTGCACGACACCCTCTCTTCCTTTGCAAGCTTGGTGGACGGTCCTTCTTGGAGTCTCCTTCTTCCTCTAGTGGTGGCCGAACCCTAGAGTGCCTTTCTCTTCTTCCTTGGTGGTGCTTGGAGCTTGGAGCTTGCATAAGGCGGGTTACATAACTCCTAACCCTAACTACACTAACTTCTTATGTTCTTATATGTTGCTATGATCATATCGTCTATGCATGTTGCTAGTTTAGTTTCTTGCTTAGTTGTCCTTGTTGGCCGAAGCATGTGTTCTAGGGTTTCTTGGTGAGAAACACCCCTTTCTCTCCTTGGACTATAGGAGTGAGCTTGAGTTCTAGTAATATGGGCAACACTCCTCTCTCGTTTAAGTTGAGAGGTGAGCTTGTGTTCTAGTTGCTTGAGCAACACCCTCGTCTCACCATGGACTTGAAAGGTGAGATATGTAGTGGTTGTGGACCTTGGTTGTGGTTGAACCTTGTGTTGCCCGATTGGTGTTAAGAAGTTTGGCAAGACCCCTCTCTCTTGATAGTTGAGAGGTGAGTCATCTTCTTGATCCATTAGGGTTTTGGTGCCCTTGTGCTTGAGGTTGGTGGTGACCCTGTCGGGTTGCACCTTGGCCGATATGGCTTGAGGTTGGTGTGCCTGATATCCCTCTAGAGCCTTGGATGTTATGTTGTGATGTTCTAGTCTTGTGTCCAGCGTTATACCTCAGTTGTTGCCTTGAGTGTTGGCCGATAGGTCATGGCCAAGCTGGATGAACGTCAGGCTGAGTTGCACCTTTGGGCATTGTTCCCTGTTGTGCTGCCTGATACCCTTAGCCTATGAGATGGCTTTGGCGTCGTTGTGCTTTGAGGTGTGGAGTCTGTTAGTATGTTCTGTGATGTTGTGGTGGGTGTCACACTAGTCTTTCCATGGGTTTCGGCCGATAGGTCCAGGCTAGTCTAGCTGAGTGACAGCCTCCTTATTGCCGGTTGTGTTGCACCATTTGGGCATCGTTCTTTGTGGAGTGGTGATGCCCAACGGAGTGTTGCACGACATGGTACATGTTACACCTGATGCACGGCACGCTCATCGGCTCAGTGCCCGACAGGCTTCGTGGTTGTTATCCTAGTGCATGACGTGCCATTGCACGACATGGTGTTGCACGTTACACCCTGGACGACACGCCCTTGTGCTCAGTTACACGATAGACCCTACTGCACGACACATGTTGCACAATACACCTAGGTGCACGATACATCCTGAGATGGTAGTTTGGTACCCTGTTGAGTGCCTGGCCAATATGCAGAGCAGTTTCTTGGCCGTTAGGTGGTTGTAGTGTTGAGCAACATGTGGGGAGTGATCTTCCCGATACCATCTCTAGTGAGGGTGCCCTACCCATCACACCTTTGGTGAGGGTAGTGGGTGCTTCTAGTGAGGGTCTTGTCTCTTATGGAAAACATATATGTTAGCTCTTATTTATGAATCACATTGGTTTTTTATAGTAACCATTGACATGCTTGATGGTAATCATGATAGTAGATTACATCTATGTATCTTGCCATGATAGTACATGTGTTTATGATCATCTTGAATCATCTGTATAATGCTAAGGAAATGGTAAGCATATAAGATGCTTTGCTTAATGATATGTCCTATGTCTATGGTCACAGGTTGAGGCATAAATGATAACATATATAATCACCAATGTTGCCCTATGTTGATAACATGAATCTTCTGTTAATCCATGATGATTGTGTATACTAACCATGCAGGTGACTCATACAGTTGCATAGCCAGGAATAAGGGCTATGAGGTATATATGTGTTTGAGTAACACTACTTTGATGGTTACTCTTGATGATGAGATAATATGCTTAATGTGCTTTGGTCTGAGGACCTAGGTTGGCTAAAGTGCCGAGATGAGGTGTTATCCTTTGATGATGACCTGGGATTTCTATCCCATGGTGATGATGTAAGCCTTGAGAGGCAGTGGCACTATGTGATGAGGGATTGAGATCCCATGGCAATGTGATGATCCTTGTGATGGATCTAGATGATTGGCAAGAGGCTAAGTGGTAACATGTAATGTTGGATCCTTGTGATGGATCAGGATGGCGTTGATGACAGTAAAAGCATGATATCGAGTTTCATGTTGTTTATTCTTATTCTAGTTGCATGTTATACAACTTGGCTGAATCTTGCAATCCACTTAAAATATACTAAACTAATTACATATGAACCTTCATGTAGTTTGCCATGGCCATAGATCCATCATCGTCAGGAGCTGGTGATGGTGAAACGGGTTCTCCTGTGGGTTAACTCGGAGCGCATATTGTTGAATATGCGAGGTTTCTCCTAGCCTAAAATAGAGAGGATTCGAGTGCAGCTGCGGTTGCAGACTCGGGATATGTATAGAGCATGGTGAACAGGCCCATGGCTAAGGATATGTGATATGAGAGCATGAATGCATTCATGGCTCAGAGTACGGTGAACATGCCCGTGGCTCATATATACTAGCACTGAGACCTGTACTGAGGCGGGCTAGGGGAAGGGTAGCCTATGGAGCTGACCCTGTGGCTGAGGCCTCTTAAGTATGAGATTGCGGTCCTGCTTTAGTTTTCATGCACTGACCATGAGGTGGGAGGTCGTGGAGTCCAGCTCTCCCATTGACCTTGTATGGCAGCGGCTCCGGGTTTCACAGTCGTCGGTTGGATTTGAGCGGTACGGCTCACTTCCTCAGGGCATAATAATATGTAATTCAGCCGAATAGCATTTACTGCATAAGGCAAAACACGGAACATTGGTTGAGGCCTTTCTTGTGTAGTTAATCTTATTATACTTGCAGTTACTTATACGTTCCTTATGTTCTGTGATAAGATCTTTTAAATCTTATCTTGTTAATCATGTTCCATAAAGAAATACTTGGGTATATGCCTTTCGTACATTCTGGTAAGCCTGATGGTATGAATAGCTTTACTTTATAAACTGCTCTTGTTATACCTCTTATCAGTTATCTACTTTTGTTGCTTTAATCTTTCTGAGGTTTTATGGTTTCGGCGGGGAGTTATGTTTCTCGTTGGGACTATGTGTCTCACCCCGCTGGTTTATAACCTTTTTAGGTGTTCAAGCTAGACGTGGGGGTGGTCGCGGAGTTGCGGCCGAGCAGTAAGAGGAGCACTAGAAGGCAAGAGATGTATATGATGTTGTTTTGGTCATTTTGTAGTAGAGTCTTAGAGTTATCCCTGTACTCTCAGGTTCTTGGGAACGTTTTGACGTTGTTTTGCGATGTATAGTTGTTGATGTTTTGTATATCCTACTGCTGGTCGGATGTGGGCCGTTATGTATGTATAAATAGGTGATGAACTCATGTGATGACATGACAGCTGATCCTTTAAGCTGTGGACACGTATCACGACTTATATATGTTTAAATAACCTGTTTCCCTACAGGATGAGGACCTAAACGTAATAGTTTCTCAGTGTATCTGCTTTCTGCAATCGGTTTTATTTAACCCGTGTTTTTGGTAATTTGTGGTTTATGGTGTTTTCTGTACGTTTTCGCGTAACACCTCACTGTCTGTGTGATAGAGGGATGTGTTGCCACAATTTGAGTCTCCATCTTTGAGCCAGTTTATGTGGCTTTTCTGTTTAAGATCATCTTCCTCCTTCCTTAAGATCTCATTATACTGTGTACATATGAGAAAGTTGTGAGAGAGTTGGTTTACGAACACTTCAGACGTTTGTTCACGAAAGCTGCTCATTGCGACCCAATCAAAATCACCAATTACATAGGGACCTTTTCTATGCTAAACCCCAAGGACAAGGAACTAGTGAAAGCCGATCCTACACTCCAAGAAATCCACAGACTTCTCTCTAAATCTAACCCGCACAAAGCCCCGGGCCCTGATGGAGTGGATGGTTCATTTCTGTTGAAGAACTGGCACTCGATCAAGCACTCTCTACTCAACACAGTCAGTAAAGCAATCAAAGGCGAGACACTTGATAAGAAGCTTTTTAATGCTAGTATCGTCATGATCCCAAAGAAGGTAAAATTGGACACGTGCAAGCACTTCAGGCCGATCTCACTCAATAACATCAGCTTAAAAATAGCATCCAAGGTCATTGTTGAGCACCTGAAGAGCTACCTATCTAAATGGGTTTCTCCAACGCAAAGCGCGTTTGTACCAAGATGGAAAATATCTGACAACATCACAGTAGCTCAAGAAATCCTGCACATTATGGGAAGGAAGAATACTAAACAAACAATGGCCATCAAGGTTGACTTGTCCAAAGCTTATGATAAGATGGCTTAGCCATTCATTGTGGACACACTTGAGAAGATCGGGCTACCCCCCACCATCAGCAATTACATCCTCAATTCCTTGGAGAATGGTGAGACAGACATCCTCTAGAATGGTAACAGTGCAGGAAAATTCAAAGCTATGAGAGGCCTCTGACAAGGAGACCCCCTCTCCCCCTACCTCTTTGTGTTGTGCCTAGAAAGACTCTGCCAATCGATTGAGGACCTTGTGAAGATGAGAAAGTGGACTCCAATAAAATTGTACAACAAAGGGCCAGGGATTTCCCACCTATGCTTTGCAGACGACATGCTCCTATTTGCTAAAGATGACAAAAAGGAAATGTGGTCTATTCTCAAGTGCTTCGGGGAGTTTGGGGAGGTTTCAGGCCAGGCTATTTCATCTAGTAAATCCAGCATTTTCTTCTCCAAAAATGTTCCCAACAGAACCCGCAAGGAAATCAGCAGAATAAGAGGGTTCACCATTACTAAAGATCTCGGACGATACTTGGGCATTCCACTGATACATGGCAAGGTCAGGAATGACACTTACAGCCACGTGATCGAGAAGGTTTCATCATCTATCAATTCATGGGCTGCAAGGAGCTTGGGCTTAGCTGGTAGAGTTTGCCTAGCTAAGGCAACCTTGACGGCCATTCCTAGTTATGTAATGCAAACAGCTATCTTACCTTTGAAGATATGCGAGAGAATAGATAGAAGTATTCTTTCCTTTGTCTCGGGGGGTAACCATAAAGCACACCCTCTTTCTCTAGTAGCGTGGAACATACTCACATGCAGCAAAGAGCAGGGTGGGTTAGGCCTGAAAATGATGAGGGAGATCAACAAGGCCCTAATTGCCAAGCTGGTCTGGGAGATTACTACACGTAGACCTTCTATCTGGGGCGAGAGCATGACTGTCAAATACAAAAACCATACTGGAGGATATAAAACTAATGTGTCAAGGCTCACTAGATCGGTGCTGGATTGTAAAAAAATCATCACCGATAATTCCATTTTGATCATGGTGAATGGGAGAAATACTAATGCATGGAAGGACAAATGGTGGTGCGCGGACAAAACACTAGAAGAGGTAGTTAAAAAACCTATCCCGACGGACCTCCAGGATCTGTAGGTTGCAAGCCTTGTCAACCTATCCAAAAACTGGGATAAAGACTTTCTAAATGAATGGTTGCCGATTGAAACAACCGAGGTATTCTTGAGGAATGAGGTACCAGATGATGTAGAGCAAGAGGACGTAAGAGCGTGGATCCACACTGAATCTGGAAAGTTCACCACTAAGAGCGCATATACCATTCTGAGAAAGGAGAAAGATATAAGGGTCCCTGGTAAATGGGATGTGATCTGGAGTGCCAAAGTATCGATGAAAATCAAATTCTTCATGTGGCTTACAAGTCATAACGCCATCCTTACTAACTGTAGATGAGTTGCCCGCGAGTTCACCATGGATGCGTGTTGCCCGGTTTGCGGGGAGAGTGACGAGACTATCATGCATGTCCTGAGGGACTTCCTGAAAGTGAAGGAAGTCTGGAAGAAAATCATTGACAGATAAAAATGGACGTTGTTCTTTTCGGAAACCAACCTCTGGTAATGGATGACGATGAACATAAAGAATGATAGCCCAGGTAGTGATGTCTTCATGATCGAGTGCTGGCAATTTTGGAAGAGTAGAAACCTAGAAGTTTTTGAAAAAATAAAGCATCCAAACAATCTCATTGTCTACCTTATTCAGAAGGAGGCCACATTCAATGATATTGCATGTATACAGGAAGCAACAGAAGAAACAGTGCAACTCAGAGGGAAAGTGAAGTGGAAGAAACCTGAGCTAGGGGGAATTAAGTTTAGCACAGATGCCACTTTCAAAAATAAGGACACCATGTCAACTATTATTGTTGTTGGGCGAGACAATGAGGGCAGATGGAGAGGGGGGTGGGCAAAGAAGATCAGGGCATCCAATGTTTTAGAAGCTAAGGTATGGGCCATTGAATTGGCTACTGATATAGGCAATAGACTGAACATTGACCATCTGACCATTGAGACAGACTCCAAAGGTGCCAAAGAGGTTTTGGAAAAAGATGTGGGAGAAAACCCTAAACTAGCTAAATGGCTGGGGTGAACTAGAAGAAGATGGAGGAATCAATGGCAATGTAGAATTATCCATCGAGAAGGAAACAAAGCAGCAGATATGTTGGCCAAGTTGCACCAAAAAATCTAAGGGGAGTTCTATAATTATAGAACCCCACCCCAAAACTTAGTTGATGTTATCAATAGAGAGTCATGTAATGGTAGTAGTACTACCACGTTTCCATTAAGCAAGTCCTTGTCAGTTTGTAATTTTGAATTTGAGTTTGCTTGCACGAGAGGGGCGAGATGAATAAAAACCCTCTGACTTACCCCCCAAAAAAATGACTACTCAACCCTTACATACCCTAGCCTCTGTGTTGTCCCTACAGTGGACATGGATACTACCTCTCATATGGTACATCTCAACTAACCCCCATGATCCTATCTTACAGGTAGATCAATACATAGGGTCGTGGAGTCATATGGTCCTACCCAAGGGTAGACCAACACATCGACTCATGATAACCTGATGATCCTACCTCACGGGTAGACCATGTACTAGGTCATCTGATAACCTGATGATCCTACCTCATGGGTAGACCATGTACTAGGTCATCTATCTCAGCATCATCAAAGCTATAGAGGAGGACCAGGATCTAAGCTAGACATGCACATATAATTATGGTGATAATCATAGTCACTTTATAGTTGCATGAAATAAAATACAATCAAGCAATTATTTCCAAGCAACCAATAAAACCTCAGGAATCACTGTGAAACTAAAGCGATTTAACCATAAGTGTAACCACATACCTTTGGCATGCAGAAATCATGTAAGATGTACTTCAAGCATATTATCCAATCAATAAGAAATCCAAGCAATTCAAGCAATCATCATTATATATGCATGTATATAAACCCTAAAGTGTCACCAATCATATTAATTACATTAAACCCTACTTGATCCTATTCTAGGGTTTAGGGTTTAGACAAGGAATAAGGGTATTAGCCATATTTCCACCGCATAACACCTTATCAGAGTTTATTGATCTATATTTGGACATCATGTGTAACCCTAATCATCATATTCAACATATCCCTTAATTATGATCACATATATCCAATTAGTTTCATGAACAACATAAAAAGTTATACTCTTTAACCCTAATAAGTGATTATCATATTACATTCATTAATAACATTGCAAGCTAGGATCTTTAGCCCTAATTCCACACATTAATGATTATCCACATTAGAGACCCTAATTACCTTATCATCATTACCAACATTACATCTATAATCATTATGCTCAACAAGATCAGATAATTGCATAAAAGAAAGGTTTTTAATGTTTTCAACATTATAATACCCAAAACTAGGGTTCCCATGTGATAAACACAACTTTAACATATGTTACCTTGTTTTTAGAACAATAAGCCTAACTAGATATAAATTATATTGTATTTGCATTCCTCTCATTCTCCCGTTCATTTTGATATATAATTTGACTATATTCAGGTATTCCTAGCTATTTCTAGGATTTTTGCAAGATTTATATTACCTTAGACAATAGGGGCTTGACACATCAGCGATCAATCGCTTCTTATTTGCTGGGCCGACTCAGGCGTGTAAAGACTTTTGTGCCCTCACCTCTTGGGCATGCATGCAGGGGTAAAAGAGTCATCATACTCTAATTCATCTCCTTCCTAGCACTGGGCAGGACTCCTACCTGTATGCTTCTCCGTGGGTGACAGATCCATGGTCGGCAAGCTAGGAACGCCACCACTCTTGTTACCCCAACAACCACCTCCGCTTGCTATGTGCTAAAATTGAGGATATAACAATGACACTTTAACTTAATTTTTAAAAAATTGAGGATATAACAATGACATTCCTTCAAGCTAGTTGGTCTCTTACCTATATGTTTCTTGCTTAGAATTGATCATCTCTTGCTTGCTATGTGCTAAAATTGTCTTATTTCTTGCCTTATTTTTCTTGTTTTGGGTATTTTTTGCAAACACTTGTTTTATCACAAAATAGTACCCTATGATGAGTGAAATGTGCCTCAATATGTCTAAAATGCATAACAGTCTAAAGAAATAAATTTAATTAGCACCCTAGAGGCTAGGAATTAAAATTTTAAGTTTTCAGACAAGTTTTCCAACTCAGTCGATCCTAGGATGAGCTCAAGTGGTTTCATTTGATCGGTCGAGTTTCCCAAACTCAGAACTCGACCAATGGCCAAGTTGGACCAAACATAGAAAGGGTTTTGATCGACATTTCTCTCTCTCAACTAGAGAAAAGTCAAATGATCCCTATCTCCAAGCTCCCTTGACATCCAACCCTAGGTTTGCACATCCCTTTCCTTGCCTAGCCCTGTTGGTATGTATGCCCATAGAGCAAGTCATGTGATGATTGTAATGGGATACTTTGTAAATGATTTGAATAATAATAAAGGCAATTTTCAATCTATATGTTTTAACTATTTCTGATATGATAGTGTAACATGATAGATGTCTAAAGAATTGTTTTAATCAATGACGTATGCTTTTAGGTTAAGGACCTAAATGATGAGATCATACAGATGTTAAGAGTATACATTCTTATTTAGTCCCTAGTCGGTTGTTATTGTGGAAATAACCATAGACATCAATAACACTAAAGACTAGATTGTGTGTTGGTTGATGAGAGAATCTCATTAGTCATGATATAGTGATATCAAACCAAGCACATAGGTACTTGTTAGAGAACAAGTGTATCGGACAGACCCACCGTGAGAGTGACACGTGGAACCATGATTTGGTAGTCACAGTCAGCTCTCACAGTGATGGTGGTGAGTGTGATTCTTTGACCTGAAATCACTACACTCAACACATGTCATTGGGTACACTTTGACATCATCAAACACAGTCCTAAAACATGGGTTGTTATAAAGGTGATGATTGGGTGACTTTGACACATGAGGCTTTTGAGGGGTGAGTGATAGATATGGGATTTGTCCCTCCTAAGGGAGTTTGATGTCCATGGCCACTTGATGAGTAGGATTGAGAAAGGCATGTGCATGCATGTGTGAATCAATATGTGATATTGATGTCACACACATCTCACCCAGTCTGCTCTAAGATCAAGAAAATGGATGAATGTTGAAAGGATGACTATACCATGCCTTGAGTTCATTCAGGACATTAGTGACAAAGGAATTATACATTCACTGTAACAACATTCACAGATTGTAGGATTGAAAGTTGTTCTCCAACTTTCTATTTCACTTGGGTAGCATTGATGTGTGACTAGCCACCGCTCTTTGCTTGTGAAGTCATAAGTGTTATGGACTTTCATTGCCAATGTGAAATGGACCTACAGGGTCACACACAAAGGATTTAACATGGAAGATGAGTTTGTCCACAAACGATGTTTAGATTGATTACTAAAGGAGTTTAGTAGTTAAATTAAACACTCAATCAATTGATAGTTAAATATCATAGTGTTCAAGGTGTTGGACCAATTGATTAGAGTATCGGATTGATTGAAACTGCAATTGACTGATTTTGCATAGTCTACACTCCCAAGTGATCGGATCATGCGATGAACCGATCAGCTCAGGACAGACTGAATTGACCTATTCAAGGGTTGAACTTATCGCCTCAACTGGTCCAAATGAGCAAGTTAGGAAAGTCAGGTTGGTGAGAAATTTCTTTTTGTTTCACTTGTCCAATTTAATTGGAACAAGGATTGGTATTTGGGTCAATTGGAAACAAAAGAGGAAAAGTCAATCGAGAACTGACCAGGGCATTGAACCGATCATTTTAGAAGTGAAACGATCGGCTCAGGTGTCCCAACCGATCAGTTCAGGTGTGAACCGATCATCTCAGGTCCTCAACCGATCAGTTCATGCTTGAAACGATCGGTTCAGCTGGTGCAGTTGGTTGTTTTGTGGAAAATCTTGAACCCTTCTACTCCTGCTTTAATCCTGCATTTCCTGAGGTAGAGAACCATGTCCCATGACCCTCCTATATATATATGGGTATTGGGGGCTTCTCAATGTACAACTCAAAACACCAGTTGCTCTGCAAAGTTTTCATTCTCTCTGGTTGTGGTAACCAGGAGAGCCCGAGCAAGTGCTACCCGATAAGGGAGGCACAGTAAGGGAAAGACAACTACAGAAAGGCAACTAGTTGTAGGAGAGTGTGTCGGTGACTAGTACACTGACAGAAGGGTGTGACTCCTTCTGATTCCTTGTGGGATAAGGAGATTGGAGTTCTAGGTGGTCCGTGTTGACTACTGTAGAGGCGGGAGACTTCTACCGCTCAGAGAACAGTTGTCAATCCCGACAGTCTCGGTGAGACCAGGAGATACACATACACCGTCCAAGACCAAAGGTGAAGACCGCGCAAGCCGTGAGGTAATGTTGTCGAGCAAGCCTTAGGACAAGGTACGCCTCTACAAACCATCATTCCTATTGTATAGACGTTGACGTGATTCCTTTATTCTGGGTTTGGGAGAAGAAATTTTTTGTTTTCACTGCCTTCTCTGTCTCATCTAAAACCCAATAGTGGTATCAGAGCCACATCAACTTCTCTATACTTTAGGATTATCGATGTGATCGATTTTGGTTTTTCGCCTTTATTTATTGCATACGATGCGAATAAAATTGTCTTTATGCATGTCCAATCCACAAATCCCAAAATACATATATGATATGTAATATGAATGCACTCGATATGCGTCACCCTTAAATGAGTTTTGTGGTGGATGTATAGCGTGGTTAAGGCCAATAAACCCTATGTATATATGTGGTTGCTTGCATCTCGGTTTGCACACTGATTCCCTATCTCCTAATCCTGATGTAACTTGAGATAACTCGAGATTTCTTTCCTACCTTTGCTCCCCCCGAATGTAACTTGGGGTTTCCTTTTTTAAATGTAAATAGGATATATCTTTTTATATTTCCTGTTATGTCTAAGAATGAAGGACCATCTGACGACGACTGAGACGATCGGTTCAAGGTGTGAACTGATCGATTGGCATTCCAGATGATCAGTTCAAGGACTGAACTGATCAGTTGATGATCGGTTCATGGAGTGAGATGATCAGGTGGCAGCCATGAGGAGATGCACGACGACCAGGAAAACCTATCAGTTGGAGGAGCTAACTGATCGGCTGGTGGCACCCAGACGACCGGCCAGGTTGAGTAGGTCATTCATGTGATGAGTTGATCAACTCGGATGGCTATAGCACTTCATCTTGTACATGTTTCATGTGATGTGGACCTAGATGACTGTGATTTCTCTTGGCTTGAGGAATCACATTAGGATGGCCATAATCATCGCTTTCATCATTTCGCATGTTTTTGTGGGATATAGCATGTATATGATACGTACTATATATTGTGGTGATTGGAGATGTATATGTATAAAAACCAAATCCCTCGTCAAATATTAAGTCTTTCACGCCTTAATTTAGCAACACACATGAAAAACCTGATTGACCAAGCTTAGGTTACGCCAAAGCATGGTGTGTCGTCTATCTCGTGGAAGTGTGAAGGGTAAACATGTAGGTTCTACCAAAGCAGGGTGCATGTTTACCGTGCCAGCTTTTGGGTTAGACTTAACTGGTGATTCTTAGAGCATCTAAGCCCAGAGGCACGGAATGTTCATGGCAAGGTGTTGTACATGTTCATTCATTCTGGACTCGACAGAGACTAGTCACTCATTTTTTGGTAGTTCTTCTTTGCAAACTTTTTCCAATGATGAGATTCTCACAAACTACCTCCCGAACCCAACATACCAACTCAACAAGAGAAATTCAAAGATCAAAAAAAGGATGGAATTTTGAGCAAAGTAGATTGAGACTTTGAATTGCAAGAAGGACAGAGACCACCAAAGTTTAGCGCTCCCAACGGATAAAGAGTGACCGACCACACAACACTACTAGAACGGCACTTCAAACTAATAATCATAATGTGCCTATTCCTCTCCCGTACGCTCGATTCGTACCTCTCTCTGATCATGGATCACCCTCTCTTTCTGTCGAGCTCCCTCAAATACAAGTACGGATAAGGCATGGGACTACCATGCACTATGAAACTAACCTTTAGTCCAATTGTGAAGATTAGGGCTTTACTGGCTATTGTTGCATCAAAGAAGTGGTCCCTATTCCAGTTAAATGTGAAAAATGCCTTCCTACACGGAGAAAACATTGCCTCCGTCCACCCCATGTGATCCGTCATTCAGTGCAATATGATGCAATTGGCATGATGGCCTGCCTAAATGGTCAAGTTGTGGGCAATCAGCCAAAGTTGACTCATGACTTGGTGAAATACAGTTCTTGCCCACTAGAAGATTGTATGCTGCAATTTACCGAATTGATGGTGAGGGCTATCAATTTGAATCAAAATAGTGGGAGCGGTAATTAATCAAAGGCCTAATTAACTATCATCAAATTTTATTCAAATCAAATCAAATCAAAAGGAGTTTTGACAAATGCAATTTTCTCTTGTAGAATGGCAAAAGAATCATCTTTTAAAATGGGCAAATTAATTGAGAATAAATTCCATAACTAGTTAGGGATTATGAGAAGTGTTCTGCACAATCCACTCTATGTACGCTTAAGAAGAAGGATAGTTCATTGATGGAGATCAATGGAACAAAGTCTAAGGACAAAGGTGAGGGAGAGAAGGGTTCTCTCGCCGAACTAATGTCAGAATCTTCTGCGCTCAAAACATGGAGAGGATGGAAGGAACGATGGAAGAAGAAGTGAGAGATAGAGATCTCTATTTTTGGTGTATAAATGATAGAGATTAACTTTACTACTTCCTTGTCATGGGTACTTGATACAGGATGTGGATCTCACATTTATTCAAATGTGAAGGATCTTAAGAGAAGTAGGTCTTTGGGGAAAGGTGAGGTTGAACTATGTGTTGCCAATGGGGGCAAGGGTTGCTGCCAATGTCGTAGGAACCTATGAGTTAACTCTACCTAGTGGGATAATTATAGAGTTGAAGAACTGCTATTATGTACCTGCCATAAATAGGAAAATCATTTTTGTTTCTTGTTTAGACAAGGATGGTTTTGAATTTCTTATTAAGAATGGAAAGTGTTCCATTTTAAAAGATGGGATCTTTTATGGTAGTGCCCCAATGTCTTATGGTCTACACTTGATAGATCTAGATACAAGTGTATACAATGTAAACACCAAAAGGCAAAAACTCAACAACTCAAACAAAACATATCTTTGGCATTGTCGTCTAGGGCACATAAATGAGAAGCGCATTTCTAGACTCCATAAAGATGGTTATCTTGACTCTTTTGATTATGAATCAATAGAGACATGTGAATCTTGTTTGTTGGGCAAGATGACTAAGACTCCCTTTTCAAGTAAAGGTGAGAGAGCTAGTGATCTATTAGGACTCATACATACGGATGTATGTGGGCCTTTTAGAACTAATGCCAGAAATGGGTATCAGTACTTCATTACCTTCACTGATGACTTCAGTAGGTATGGCTATGTGTACCTGATGAAACATAAGTCAGAAACCCTTGAAAGGTTTAAGGATTTCATGAATGAAGTACAGAACCAACTTGGTAAAAGTATTAAAGCACTTCGATCCGATCGAGGTGGAGAATACTTAAGCCAGGAGTTTGAGGACCTTCTGTGAACCTGTGGTATTGTATCACAATGGACTCCACCTGGAACACCACAACATAATGGTGTGTTTGAAAGAAGGAATCATACTTTACTGGATATGGTGCGATCAATGATGAGTTTTACTGATCTTCCAATTTCCTTCTCGGGTCATGCTCTTGAAACCGCCACGTTTACACTTAACCGAGTACCATCTAAATCGGTTCAAAAGACACCATATGAGATATGGATTGGGAAGCATCCCAATATGTCTTTTATGAGGATTTGGGGGTGTGAGGCATATGTCAAGAAAATGTTTCCTGACAAGCTAGGCCCTAGATATGATAAATGTTATTTTATTGGATATCCTAAGGAAACCAAGGGATATTACGTGTACCACCCAACTGACAACAAAGTGTTTGCTGCCAGGGATGATGTGTTCCTAGAAAAGGAATTTATTTCCAAAGGAAGTAGTGGGAGGAAAATAGAGCTTGAACAGGTTAAAGCCCAACAAGAAAACATTGAACCGGTAGATGTACAAGAGGAACATAGAGATTCACAAGGTGTTGTGGAATCTTAGTCTCCTCAAGTAATACAAGGAACTCATAGATATAGTAGGACACACCTTGAACCTGAGAGGTTTGGATACCTTGTGACTCAGGAAGGCAATGAGTTGATCATAGATGATGATCCAACTACCTATCTAGAGGCTGTGAAAGGACCAGATTCTGAGAAATGGCTTAAGGCCATGAAATTTGAGATGGGATCCATGTATTCCAACAAAGTATGGACTTTGGTGGAACCACCTGAAGGGGTAAAACCCATAGGGTGTAAGTGGGTCTTCAATAAGAAGACGGACATGGATGGCAATGTGCAAACTTATAAAGGCAGATTGGTTGCAAAGGGTTTCCGACAAGTTCAAGGTGTCGAGTATGACAAAACTTTTTCTCCAGTTGCCATGATTAAGTCCATCAGTATCATGCTTGCTATTACGGCTTACTATGACTATGAGATTTAGCAAATGGATGTTAAAATGGCATTCCTTAATGGGAATATAAATGAGAATGTGTACATGATACAACTTGAAGGTTTTGTAGATCCAAAGAATGCCAATAAAGTCTGTAAGCTACAAAGGTCAATATATGGATTGAAGCAAGCATCTCAGAGTTGGAATCTTCTATTTGATGAGGAAGTCAAAGTGTTTGGCTTTATTCAAAATGAAGATGAACCTTGTGTGTACAAGAAGGTTAGTGGGAGCATGACCACATTCCTTATATTGTATTTAGATGACATATTATTAATGGGGAATGATGTCTCAGCCTTAAAGAAGGTAAAGACTTGGCTTGGGAATACTTTCTCAATGAAGGACTTAGGAGAAGCATCCTACATTCTAGGTATTAAGATCTATAGAGATAGATCTAAAAGGCTTCTCAGACTAAGTCAAAGCACGTACATTGACAAAGTGTTGAAGCGGTTCAGCATGGAGAACTCAAAGAGAGGCAACATCCCCATGCTACATGGAGTCACCATCTCCATAGCTCAATGTCCCCAATCTTGTGAAGAGAGGGAGCGTATGAATGGGATCCCATATGCATCATCCATCGGATCCATCATGTACGCTATGTTGTGCACATGCCCAGACGTCTCGTATGCCCTCAGCATGATGAGAAGGTACCAGTTAGATCCCAGGGATGCTCAGTGGATAGCCGTAAAGAACATTCTCAAGTACTTCCAAAGGACTAAGGATCAGTTCCTTGTATACAGCAGTGAGGAAGAACTGGTAGTAAAGGGTTACACCGATGCAAGCTTCCAAAATGACAAAGATGATTACAGATCACAATCAGGATTTGTATTTTGCCTAAATGATGGAGCTATGAGCTGGAAGAGTTCCAAGCAAGAAACAGTTGTCGATTCTACTAGAGAGGTTGAGTATATTGCTGATTCATGAAAACTACTAGAGGGGGGGTGAATAGAGTTTTATAAAGATTTTAATAATAATTTAAACTCAAACAACCACAATGAAGATATTGGACAAGGAGACACAGGGTTTAGAGTGGTTCCAACTATAGCAAATACTATAGCCGTCAGTCCACTACCCGGTTGCTTACCCAACCGGGATTTGAAAAGAAATTTATTTTATTACCTCGCAAGGACTTTACATAAAATACAATTTCTTTTCCCAAACCCTTCAAGCAGCCTTCACCTAGAAGTAATCGCCCAACCTTGAAGCAGCCTTCCCTTGAAGTAGATGCACCAACTCCCGTTGCACCAGCCTTCTGAAGTAGCTTCCCTTGCGATAGCCTTCTTGAAGTAGCTTGAAGTCCCCTTCTCCACCTGAGAAGTCAATCCTCTCCAATCCGCAGCCTCCAACCCTAGGAGTAGCAAGGAGAGTACAAATAATAAAAAGGAACAAGAAAGGAAAAGGAAATTACAACTTATCCTTTAAGCCCAAGGCTTGATATGCCTAGATCAAGCGTATAGATCTCCTAGCCAAGTGTGTGAACTTGTGATTGATGTGGGTAGGAGAATCTAGCCTATAGGACATGAGATTGAGCTAAGGAGAATGTAGACTAATAATCACAGTGCTCAAATTGCTTGCAATAGATTGCTCAAATATGCTCAAGTGTATTCTCAAGTGTAACAAGTGAATTCTAGTGTCCTATGGCTTGTCCTATTTATAGGAATGGCCTAAGTATGCTTAAGGACGTTCTAGACAACTTCTAGGGGTTTCTAAGTGCTTAACTAGCCGTTAGGTACAAAGTTGTTGCTTTAACAACGGCTAATTAATTTATTCTGCAGTTGCTGTCAGAGACCATCTCGGTCGACAAATGGTCGACTGAGACACCTACTCGGTCGAACTTTTGTCGATCGACAGGCTCTCTGGAACAAGTGATTTGCAACGTCTTTCTTCAACTGCCAACTAACTTGTCTGTTGTGTCTAACGGCTACTTTGGATCTTTCTCGGTCGAGAAGATTGTCGACCGAGAGTGTCTCGGTCGAGGAGTTTTTCGACCGAGAATGATCCTGTTTCAAGATCTCAATTTAGGCACTAATTATATGTGTGAGTGTGCATAAATGATCCTATTTAAATGGGATGACATGTCTAACTATGGTGTTTGGCTAGGGAAAATCTAACGCTTGATTTACATGCAATTCTAAGTACTTGTACATTATATATTTGTACAAGTTTTTACAACAATGATTACATTGCATGAAAATATAAACATTTTAGCTTGTGGATTTTCCCTAGTTGCTTTGCCATCCATCTTAGTCCTGCACACTCAAGTAGCTTGTTAGATTAATAAGAATGAAATGTTTGTCATAATCAAAACAAAGGGATTTATAGATGTCCATTTAGCAAACAATCTCCCCCTTTTTGAAGATGACAAACATTTCCAAAATATAAATAAAGGAAATATAAAACATATGAGTTTCATACCTTTAGATTACCTTGTGTAGCTTTTTCTCTTGTGTATAAAAAGTGTGCTTATTATTCCCCATGAGTTATGAAATCCAGATCATTTGGGAATATAGCAACTTTCAATGTAAAGCCAAGAATTTATTTATGAAACTCATTAATTGAGTTTGACTAAATGTTAATTTTATATTTATCTCTCCCCCTTTGTCATTTCAAAAAGATAACCGTTTAAGAATAAAAACTCCCCCTTAATTAGATATCCTATTAGGAACATGGATTTAATATCATATCTTTCTAATTTAGCCACAATTTGTTTCTCAATCATGTGCAAAGGATGTTAAGCCTTGAAATGATATGAGATCTTGTTAGGTTCATGGCATATGTATTGATTTCTCATCCATTTTACAAGGGATGTTAGGCCCATAAAATGATGTCAGAATCCTTTAATCCTAGAGTACATAAAAATGTCTCCATTAAAATGCAAGGGATGTTAAGCCCCGATTTTAGAGAGTTCCTTTAAGTACAAGTTATATCATTTTTCTGAAATTCATAGATTTCTTCATAACCAAAAAAAAATACTAAGGTCGTAACAAGCTCCAAACAATGTTTTTGTAAGCTTCTTAATCAAATAATCAAACTTGTTTTTATGAGCTCCCCCTTAGATATCCCAAATAAAGACTTAAATGCTTTGCAATATTTTTTAAAAGTGTCCATATGCATAAAAGAATACTCTGTTTCACAAATGATGTTCAACATGCATCCTTCGTTTAAAATTATTGATGAGCAATCATTTGCAGCAGAATTATTTCAGACTTGACAACAGAGACCTGCTCGGTCGACGATTTCTCGACCGACAGTGTTCTCGGTCGAACAGGTCTCGACCGAGACTGTTTCTGTGTCATAGATTGTTGTTAATTCTAACCACAAGTTTTTTATTTGTTACTCCCCTTAATTTGTATGCTTTACAATAATAATCTTTATAATCCATTTATTTACAAGATGTCTCATATGCAAAAAGATATCCATCCAAATCAAAAGGATAACCAATTTCATTAAGAAATATGGAAAGATAGACACATCATACAGAAGTAATCTATTACAATCATTCAAAGAAAGTCATTACAACTAATAGTACTCCAACACTCACTGGAAAGATTTAAGAATTACATCAACTTCAGGATCTTTCCCAATAAATGGCTCAGCTCCATAGTATTTGACCAAGGTTTGCCAATCTAGAGCTCTTGTCTTGGTTAAAGCATATGCTTCCAAGAATGTAGGAACTCAGTCAAATCGGAAATGAGCAACAATATCTTGCAATTGCATAGATGAAAATTGAGTATGCGTTAGATCCATGGATGGTGGAGGTGGAGTTTGATAGTAGTTGTACGAAGAATTGTATGGATTGAGCATGCCTGGATTTAAAGAATATGGATATTCATCAGTTTGGTTTGGGGAAAGGGTTTGCATTCTTTGGTTTAAATATGTCATGGCATGATGATTGTAGTCTAATTGTCTACTAAGGTGATATTGGGAGCCAGCAATATAAGTAAGAGTATTTTGAATGGGATCATGTGGTAGGGTAGTAGGGGGAGGTGGTGGTATGTCCTGATGAGATGTTTCTCCTTCTACTCTAGCCCTTTTGTGACCAAAATCTATTCCCATTTTCTCTACGGTATTCTTACTTATCTTTTGAGGTCTACGCTCCCATGTATATCCCATATCCTCAATGTTTGTTTTAAGAAAATGTTGAGTAATTTGGCAAACGAAATCTGCATATGGTGGGTTTCCAGAAAACTCAAGCATGTTTTTAAGAATTATGCGGATGAAGTTTGTGGGAGTGCGGCTTATGATGGCATAAATGAGGCACATACGGAATATTGGAACTTCAGATTTGTTGGCTCTAGGGTGAATATTTGTAGAAACAATGAGATTTACAATCCTACAGGCTGGTTTGAGATTTATAGCGTAGTAGGTTCCCCTATCTTCATGACAAGTAGTGTTGGATTGAAAAATAGCTCTTTTTATGTCACTAAGGCTAATGGTATGATCATCTTGGGAAAGTTGATTTAGTGGATTTCCGGTGGTGAGATCAAGGGAATCTTGGTATTCATCTATGTCAATTTCTAGCATGTCAAGAATATCCCCTTCGGTAAATTTAAGGCTATGCCCATTGACCATGGTGTAGAAGAATGTGGTTTCATTTTCAGTATGGGATATGAGATTGGCATAAAATTCGTTGACTACCTTAGTGGAATAGAAAGGGAAAGAGGGATTGATGAAGTCCTTCAACTTTTGCACTTCAAAGAGATCCTCCAGATCGACTATGTTGATGAAGTCCATGACTTCGACTGGTCGTCGTGGAAGAGGGGCTTTGGAGGAAAGTCGTAGATATCGATCACCAGCATCTCCATCGACGAAGGCGATGTCGTTGATGATCGTCAGTGGCGGAGCGGCTTCCCGAGCTTCCTTTCCTGCCGGCGACCTTCTTCTTCCCACGGGCAGCTGAGGATGAGGCCATTTGTGTTACTTGAATGTGGAGAAGAAGCAAGGAAGGTTTGGGGATGAGAATGCTGAAGAGTTGCACAAAAATGCACTAGAGAGGGACTATGGAAGCAAGAGTATGCAAGTGTGAGTAAGTGACCTGTTTTTGCTCCCTTTTATAACATTCCAGCGACCAGGTCGGTCGACGATTCGTCGACCGAGCGTCCGCAACGGTCATGTTGCAGACGCGCCACTCGGCTCCCCAACGGTCAAATAACGGTCATAAACGGTCATAACGGTCGGTTTACAACGGTCGTATCCAACGGCTATTTCTCGGTCGAACAATTGTCGACCGACATTGCCTCGGTCGAGCATTTGTCGACCGAAAGTTCGTCCGATATTAAGTCTGTTTAGATTCTGTCGGTCGAGAGAGGTGAGCTGACCGAGAGGGTCTCGGTCGAAGAATTCGTCGACCGACAGACTTACTGAGTAAAAATTTTAAAGCTGATTTTTAATGCAAAAGGTAGTTTATTTTTGTAGAGCATTTATATGAATATTCTAAGGGAGTAATATTGGGATAATTTAAGGCTTTAAATGATTACAAATGATTTCAAGAAAAATTTATATTAAGATTAGGTCCAAAGAGAGAATTTCCAAATAAGTAATTTTTTTGTCGAAGCTTATTTTAGGTCGTCCTTGACTACGACCATAGCGCCCCTTAGTCAAATTTTATTTTGACCAAGAGGCAAATTTTGCAGATTTCTTAGATTGAATATATTGAGTATAATATCTGCATAAAATTTAATTTAAATATCAAGTTGAAGCATACTACTTAATTGGAGGCACAATTAATTATTTCAAAGATGCTAAGTTAGAGATTTTGTTGCAAGCAATAACATATAACTAATAAATTATTTTGCTTGCTTATATCTTTTCATGGATCCATGCATACAATTATCTATGCGCACCCAATGATGAAAGCATGGTATAATGGTAATAACAGCATACAATGATAATTCAATTTTATGATTAGTATATGAATAGACCAGAAAATACTTTTACGAAAAATCATATGAAAATAGGAATTTTCTTTTCATTTGACTTAAACTTTAAATCATCTAGGGAACAAAACTAATATTAATTTCATTTACATTTGTAATTATGTAGAGTTGAGATAGACATAGAAATATGCAACGAATGTCTTTGGTCATATCTCAACTTGATTTTGCTCATTTAGTTTGGAGGTTTTGGAACCCAAACTAACTCTACATCTTTTCTCTTATAAGGACATGAAAAAGAGTAATGTCCAAGACGTGAGCAATAATGGCAACATATAGAATCAACCTCAAGTCGTTTTCTATGGTTTTGTTCTAGGTTGTTCTTTGGTAAAAATGTATTTGTTCCTTTCGGTACATATATAGATTGATGGGTTTGTGACTTTTTCCAACTAGGTTGATAGGACTTCCCTTTAGGCTTATAACCTAGTCCTCTTCTCCCAATCCGATGATAGGAATTATCTAAGATTTGATCAAGAATGCCATTATTATTTAAATTACTGACTTTTTGTTGTAACTTGGTAATCTCTTCCATTCTCTTCTTAATATCTAGTTTTGCTTGGTCTAGATTAGATGTCAATACATTTCTTTTTTAACAATAGTGTCATAATCTACATGGGTGCACAATAATGGTTGTTTTTGAAGATCGTTTACTTGAGTCTGTAAGTTTGAATTTTCAACATAAAGGAGCTTGCAATCGGCTTCCATAGATTTTAACTTAAGATCAGAAAATTTATTTCCCTCTTTGAGATCCTCATTTTCAGATGCAAGAGCAAGAAGTTTAACATTTAGATCATCATTTTCCTTATTTGATTTCTTTAATTTCTTTTTGCACTCAACATATTTATTATGTGTCTCTTCAATAATAGCAACTAATTCTTCCTTAGATAAATAAAAAAGACTTACCTCTTCTTCTTCTTCACTAGTTGTAGCAATAAGACATTCTTTGTGCTCTTCCTTTGATCTCCATGGGCATCCGGTTGTTTTGTGGCTTGTTCCTAAACACCAATTGCAGCATGTTGTGGTTTTGTCCAAACAGCACCTTTCACCATTTCCCTCCATTCTTCAAGACCTGGTTAGGGTTCCTTGAAGCCTGCTCTGATACCAACTGAAAACTACTAGAGGGGGTGAATAGAGTTTTATAAAGATTTTAATAATAATTTAAACTCAAACAACCACAATGAAGATATTGGACAAGGAGACACGGGGTTTAGAGTGGTTCCAACTATAGCAAATACTATAGCCGTCAGTCCACTACCCGGTTGCTTACCCAACCGGGATTTGAAAAGAAATTTATTTTATTACCTCGCAAGGACTTTACATAAAATACAATTTCTTTTCCCAAACCCTTCAAGCAGCCTTCACCTAGAAGTAATCGCCCAACCTTGACGCAGCCTTCCCTTGAAGTAGATGCACCAACTCCCGTTGCACCAGCCTTCTGAAGTAGCTTCCCTTGCGATAGCCTTCTTGAAGTAGCTTGAAGTCCCCTTCTCCACCTGAGAAGTCAATCCTCTCCAATCCACAGCCTCCAACCCTAGGAGTAGCAAGGAGAGTACAAATAATAAAAAGGAACAAGAAAGGAAAAGGAAATTACAACTTATCCTTTAAGCCCAAGGCTTGATATGCCTAGATCAAGCGTATAGATCTCCTAGCCAAGTGTGTGAACTTGTGATTGCTGTGGGTAGGAGAATATAGCCTATAGGACACGAGATTGAGCTAAGGAGAATGTAGACTAATAATCACAGTGCTCAAATTGCTTGCAATAGATTGCTCAAGTATGCTCAAGTGTATTCTCAAGTGTAACAAGTGAATTCTAGTGTCCTATGGCTTGTCCTATTTATAGGAATGGCCTAAGTATGCTTAAGGACGTTCTAGACAACTTCTAGGGGTTTCTAAGTGCTTAACTAGCCATTAGGTACAAAGTTGTTGCTTTAACAACGGCTAATTAATTTATTCTGCAGTTGCTGTCAGAGACCATCTCGGTCGACAAATGGTCAACCGAGACACCTACTCGGTCGAACTTTTGTCGACCGACAGGCTCTCTGGAACAAGTGATTTGCAACGTCTTTCTTCAACTGCCAACTAACTTGTCTGTTGTGTCTAACGGCTACTTTGGATCTTTCTCGGTCGAGAAGATTGTCAACCGAGAGTGTCTCGGTCGAGGAGTTTTTCGACCGAGAATGATCCTGTTTCAAGATCTGAATTTAGGCACTAATTATATGTGTGAGTGTGCATAAATGATCCTATTTAAATGGGATGACATGTCTAACTATGGTGTTTGGCTAGGGAAAATCTAACGCTTGATTTACATGCAATTCTAAGTACTTGTACATTATATATTTGTACAAGTTTTTACAACAATGATTACATTGCATGAAAATATAAACATTTTAGCTTGTGGATTTTCCCTAGTTGCTTTGCCATCCATCTTAGTCCTGTACACTCAAGTAGCTTGCTAGATTAATAAGAATGAAATGTTTGTCATAATCAAAACAAAGGGATTTATAGATGTCCATTTAGCCAACAATTCACATGAAGCAAAGGCAGTTGTGTGGATCAGGAAGTTCATCACTGAACTTGGTGTAGTTCCCAGTAGTTGTGTTGCAATTGAGCTTTATTGTGACAATAATGGAGCTATTTCTCAAGCTAAGGAGCCCAGATCACATCAGAGGTCCAAGCACATATTGTGGCACTTCCATCTCATACGAGAGATCGTACAGTGAGGAGATGTGAAGATTTGCAAAGTACCGACTGAAGACAACATAGTGGATCCACTGACGAAGGCCCTTTCTCAGTAGAAGCATGATGGTCATGCTAGGTCACAAGGACTGAGGTTTCTAGGTGACTGGCTCTAAGTGCAAGTAGGAGTCTGTTGGTATGTATGCCCATAGAGCAAGTCATGTGATGATTGTAATGGGATACTTTGTAAATGATTTGAATAATAATAAAGGCAATTTCCGATCTATATGTTTTAACTATTTCTGAGATGATAGTGTAACATGATAGATGTCTAAAGAATTGTTTTACTCAATGATGTATGCTTTTAGGTTAAGGACCTAAACAATGAGATCATACAGATGTTAAGAGTATACATTCTTATTTAGTCCCTAGTCGGTTGTTATTGTGGAAATAACCATAGACATCAATAACACTAAAGACTAGATTGTGTGTTGGTTGATGATAGAATCTCATTAGTCATGATATAGTGATATCAAACCAATCACATAGGTACTTATTAGATAACAAGTGTACCGGAAAGACCCACCGTGAGAGTGACACAAGGAACCATGATTTGGTAGTCACAGTCATCTCTCACAGTGATGGTAGTGAGTGTGATTCTTTGACCTGAAATCACTACACTCAATACATGTCGTTGGGTACACTTTGACATCATCAAACATAGTCCTGAAACATGGGTTGTTATAAAAGTGATGATTGGGTGACTTTGACACATGGGGCTTTTGAGGGATGACTGATAGATATGGGATTTGTCCCTCCTAAGGGAGTTTGATGTCCATGGCTACTTGATGAGTAGGATTGAGAAAGACATGTGGTAGGATTGAAAGTTGTTTTCCAACTTTCTATTTCACTTGGGTAGCACTGATGTGCGACTAGTAACCAATTTTTTCTTGTGAAGTCATAAGTGTTATGGACTTTCACTGCCAATGTAATGACCCCGCCTCCCGGTAACCCCCAATTAAGGGAGACCCAAAGGTCAGAGCCGTTATTCAATTAACAGGATCAAAGGTTCGACAAATAATCAATAATATTTATGAAATTCTACTAACTAACTGGAATTTGGTATAAAATTAAAACTTTACTTACCTTTGAAAAACTTTGGGAATCTATCTATCCAGAGCTTGAATCTACTCTATCTAATCCTCCTTGCACTTTATGTTTTATTTTCACAATGTGTCACTTTACTGTTTGTTCATTTCAGGGTTGTACCTAAAACGCTGATAAACAAAATGTCGGTCAGTATATCGAAATATACTAGTATGTGGGGACAACCAAAAGTTTGCACATAAGGATAACAATCTAATTATCACAATCAAGTTAATTAACCAGTCAATTTACATTTTCCAGTATGACATTCTCCACCGCTTTTGCCCTAACCCTAGCATACCCACCTTAGGGTTTCCTTTGCTAATGACTAAAGGCCACCTTCTCAATCCCGAGCTTGGTGCCTGGGGTCACCACTCATGGTGCCCTATAGTCATGCAATATCATAGGCCACCTTCTCATTCCCGAGCTTGGTGCCTGGGGTCACCACTCAAGGTGTCCATTGGTCTACCCATCTGGGCCTGACCTTTGGCATCATCCATCAGGGTGGCATGTAGGTGTGAGAATACATACTTCTATTATAAATGTGATAATCATAGTGACTTTATAGTTTGCAAGTATGAACATCCAAACTGATAATTTGCATTGAATGTGATTAACCATCCGGAAAATCCTTGAGAAACTAAGGCGGTTATTCATAATTAACCACATACCTATTAAGTAGACTTGGATGCAGAAACAACCAATAAAGAAATCAAACAAGTGCACACAGGTTGATCCTAAAAAAGGCATTCAATTTCTCTATCATTAATCATGTCATCTGGATCCATTAACCCTAGTTGTTTCCTAGGTTATTTGTCCTTTTTAGGGTTTTGAGCATAATTAGGGTTCCACTTCAACTTTATTACTTTAAACCCTAATTTCACAAAATCACTTACAAACCCTAACTTTTTCATCTTTCTCTCACAAAAGATTCTAATTTCATCTTTTAGTAATAGGAAACCCTAATTTCATATTATGAACACTTTTCTTTTCTTTTCCTCCAATTTAGGGTTTCTAAACATATTAATCAACATATTGAGTTAAAACCCTAAACTTTGTAATTCTATCATCAAAATAGGTTAAAACCATATTAATCATTAAACAAGTTAACCCTGCTCGAATTATCCTACTTGCAAGATTAAATATATCTTTTACCAACAATTAAGGTTTCTAACCACAAATTAAAACCTTTTCTAATCAAAATATGTACTTTTGCAAAATTATACAGATTTAGCTGTCCAAACCATTTTTAACGCATTCCTCATATTTTTTTGATCATTTTTCATGTATTAACTTCCCTCATCCAAGTTTTCTAGCTCAAGATACGATTTTTAACAAGAAAACAGTTTTTATTGTTTATTAGCAATTTACAGGAAAAACTAGGATCATTAGATCCGTGGCCCACTGGTCCACTCAGGATCCAGTGGTCAGGGACGTACACGCCTCATCTTGTGATTAAAAGGGATCCAAAGGTCAAGCCTGTTCTTACCTTACTGAAGATGCCACAGGGGTATTTTAGTAAAAGTGTCGCTTGTCATCTTCAAGCTCGCGTTCCCCTGGTTCGTGATCCAGACTTGCCGTGGTCAACCTCAGGGTTGACTCTGGGCAACTTGCTCCCCCAGCCGCCAGTGGAGACCGCCACACCACCGCCAAGCCCCACCGAACTCGTGGGTGCCCTTGGATTCACCAGTGCCGACTTTAGCTGACTGGACGAAGAAGCCCCCTTCTCCGGCGGAAGCAGCTCCAGGATGGCAGTGAAGGTTGAGGTGTTTCTTCCAATAGAACGTGCTAGACCACGCATTGTCCTCCCTCACACTTGCACGGATGGTCTGTGTACATGTGGGTGTCATGAGTAGCCCCCTCCTTATATAGGCAGGGTTGGCGTGTGATCCAGATTTGGGGAAGCTCCCTTCCACCGCATGAGAGCAACAAAGTCAGGCTTGTTCAACTTGGGAAAGTCTCCCGAATTCAATGGAAAACATTTTTGGCTCACAATTACCCTGGATCACAAGGAAATCAGAGAGGGAAATCCTCCATATAACTAGCAACTTCTCAGTCTGTGTGGAACTTAGGAGATGAGTGACCAATGTTGGATTGAGATCCAACGGTCCTCAAAGCACACGTTCTAACAAAAGGAAACCCATTTTCCCTATTTCAGAATAATTCCAATTTTTAGCAAAATATTGAGAAATTTGTATCTCCCAAACCCTTGCTCCTTTTTAACTAAAATTTTAAGGGAAGGTTTTTCTTGGCATTATCTAACTATATACTAAATTTGGGAATCAAATTGCAATGGATGAGAAGTCTTCCTTCTCTCCCAAGTTATCTCATTAATTAATCCAAATTAATTTGTATTCCTTTTTCCTTTGTGATTATCTTATTGTTTTGGGTCCCTTGGACCTCAAGAAATCCTAAAGGCACGAATTCCCATATTGGGTAATATTGGTTTGCCTTTATCTTCTTTTTAAAGTCAATTTCTCATATCTCCCTCTTATTAATCAATTTCTTTTCCTTTTTAATTCTCTTTTTAAGGATTTCTTTTTATCTCTCCTCTATTTTCCTATTGGAATTCCTTTTAACATGAGGAATCCTTGGGATACGAAAATCCACCAAGGATAACTCAATTATACCTCTTTTCACATATTTTCCACATTTTATCATTATTCTCAATTTCTTTCTGAACAAGGAAATACTTAATTAGTCGTTTCTTTTCTTATTGCATTCTCTATGCAACGTTGGACTCCTTGGGACCCAAGGAACCCAAGAGGCATGAGATACAACTTTGGATTGAATTCTTTTACCTTCTGGAGGTTTCCACACCTTTCTTTTCTCAAAAACTTAATTATTCATTTACTAATTGAATTTCCTTGTTATTGGGCCCAATAGCCAATAAAGCCCACAAAGCAACCAGCAAGGCTATTGTAACGAAATTCATGCATTCAATCATTATTTTCTCATTTATCTTTAATATGAGAAATTACCTTTCTCATCAAATGAACCCAAAAATTGGGGTTGTAACATCCTTCCCCTCTTATAAGAATTTTTTCCTCAAAATTCCATCAAGCAAAGAAACAGTTCAGGATAAGCCTTTCATACGTCCATCAGGGCTCCCATGTGGCTTCACCCTTTCCATGGTGCACCCCAACAACCCTCATCATCTCATATTCTTCCATCTGAGTTCATTCTTACCTTGGTATATCATACCCTCATAGGTGACTCAGGACATTTCAGTCTCTTGAAAGCTGAATAGGTTCAAGGCTCAGCACATGGCTTGGGTACCTCACATAGTGCTCTAGATCGGACTCATGGAACACATTACACATCATGTTATCCTGATGGGCAAGGCTAAACACAACCATCTCCACCAATCCATCTCAAATGGACCCATATATTGGGGACTCAACTTTCTCAGTTGTAGCTTAGATTGGTCGGATTTTCACATCACATATTCTCCCACTGTGAACTGCATGTCAATCTGCTTTGCATCAGCTTGTGACTCATGTCACCACTGGGCCCTCTCTCAGTCATTGCATGATCAAAGCGACTTCATTTGCACACATTGTGGTTCTTTTCTGACCTTCGTGAGGTCTCCTTCACCAACATCATCTTAATGAAGCGGTGACCAACACAACCTCTCTATAAAACTTCTTGCATCCCGATAAGGCTATGGTGGCTAACGTCGCCTCACAAGAACTATCTCTTGTATCACCCTGAATGAGCACACATGCTCTCATCGGACCCTCTAGTCTAGATCATACTAACCATTAGTATGGGGTGATAAGTTGTACTAACATTGGGTTCTTCATGTATCCACTTCCACCTCATGGAAGTGAACCTTGGTCATACTCAATAACTTTTGAACTCGCATCATGGTGTCGTGGAACCGTCTTCTCTCTCAAGTAGTTCAACTGAATCTGTCTCGTGATAGTACGCTTCCTTCCTCATGTCATCTAGGTAAGGTGATCTACCATAACCCATATTGGATCTCGACCTTCCTTGGTCCAGGGGAGACTCACAACATCTACAGTGATGAACTCCCATTCCCTCTCGGGAACTCTTTATACTTTATATCCATGTACTGGGTTACTGGTGTTCGTCCTTCACCTCCTGGCTTGCATGGCCACATGCTACATGCAACCTCACATCAAGCAGCCAATAGTGCTACTATCATGTACTATCTTTGTAGCATCACGGTGTTTGATGATATTAAACCATGATCTCTAGTATGTCATGATTCCTTAAGATCGATACCTTGGAAACCCTAAACCACTCTCATCAGGGTTTCATCACTTTCCTTTCCAAAGAAGTACATATGAGGTTCGACAATCATCCTTTCATTATATCACAGACTTGACTGGCTAACCAAGCAATCATTTACTTGATTAACCTCTATTGATACATTTGGGTGTTAGCCAAACTTATCTCTTTTTTTTCAATTGAAGGTTAGCCTAACAACCTCAACTTCTTCTAGCTTCCAGCTAAACTAGGCAGCTATATCTCAACTGGAGCATTCATTACCACTTCTTATGTATTAGGTAATGTTGATGACATACACCTCCATGTATTCCAATTATTATCTCATCTCAACTCTAAGTTTGTCTTCATCAAGAAACTTTGAGCTCATCCTCATGGTGATCAAACTCAACCTTGTGATTCCTTGAAACACTTGCAAAAATACACCAAGTTCAAGATAAAACATCCTCACAAGATGATCTCCTTAATACTCTTAGTGTTTGTAAACCATCCATGTATTATTCTCTCCACAAGGTATGTTATCATCTCTATCCTCATACCTTGTAGAAACGTTCCAACTTCCATCATCTTTATCCTTGTGTAAGGCATGCGTATTGTCATATCTCTCACTCCCATAACAAGAGAAAATAATCATTTGACTGCAGTCCAAATACAGAGTTCTTCCTATTCCAAGAGTAGAGATGGTACAACCCACCTTGCCAATACACTTTCAAACCCAAGTTGAAATGTGCCACATATGTCTCTACTTCACAAACATCTCAAAAACAAAGTTACTTCTATGGAAAACTGGTCTCGAACTTACTTAGTCCAGCACAATCCTTGGTCATCTCCTCTAGGTCTATAGGGTATCGGCACTTTGGGGTCATCCCTCTTCCCTTATGCATCCAGAGAGTGCCCTACTCATCCTCCCTTTGGGTCCCATGAGTTCATGAAGGTGATCAATCTCCTAACCTATGGCCCTCAGACGATGATAGTTGTTACCTCCTGACCCTATGGTCATGTGCAACTAGGGAATTAGGCAACTCCTTCTTCCATCGGTCTTATCCCTACCTGACCTTTGGATAGACTTAGGATTCTAACATAGTACATGTTCAACTTAGAACCTTACCCAAACCTTCATCATCTCTCTCTACATTCATGACTAACTTTCATCCCTTCATAGGGGTCATGGCAACCTGCCTACCTTGGTCAGGCCCCATACCAGTTACCTCCATGGTAACACATCCACATGTACTTAGAGATGGTTATCTATGGGTCTACAACTTCATTCTCATACCATGTACTTTTCACTTAGCTTCTCAAGATCCTATGAGACTTCTTTAGGTTACCTCAAAACTAACAAAACTGGTATGCACCCTACAAAAGGGTCCCTCTCCTAGGATGGGAGGAATCTACAACTCTTGACAACTAGGTCACAATCATCCTTAGGGTTTACTTCCATATTAGCATGCTTAATCCAGCAACTATTAAGGCACAAGCGTACCTACTAAACCATGCTAGGTCACACTTATTTTCTTCCTCAACATTAGATCAACTTAGTCATGAGGGATTCATCAAACATACCCTTAACTTGAGGCATTTCGTTTACCTCTACACATGAGGAGTACCATGCTCGAAACTATAGTGACTCAAATATCATCATGAGCATCGGATACACTGCTTCCCCTCTTAGGCCTAGGAACCCTAGGTTCACCTTTGGGTGTCTGACTACATGCTCAATCTCTTAACCATCAATCAAGCATGTCCAAGGTATGTTATTTACTTCCATGATCCTTCTACTCAAGCAACACATCGGAGTTGAGTCCTCTTCCAAGACAACCAACTAGGTACAAGGCCTCACAACCTGGTTACCTAAACCTCCTCAGGGTCTAAGGCACTCTTTGTCTCATCTCAGTAGGTAAACACTTATACCATAGGCACATAGGTATCAAAAGCATCATCCTCTCTCTAGGGTTTGGTTCTTCTAAAGGCAACTAAGATATCATCAGCCTCCAAGGATCGAGTATGAGGCAACCTCTATCATCCACTTAGGTCGCATCATCCTTAACTCCCCATTGTTCCTCATGTCTCAGGGTTTTAGGCTTCCAACCTCCTTGATGGGTTCTTGCTTTCTCTCTCTAGAGCTAACTCCACATCCAGCCATACTACTAGAGGTCCTATCTCCATGAAGGCTCATGCTCACAGGCATACCCCTATGTGGGTGAAGCCTATGCTCAACTCATGTTTGGCTCAAGATTATCCATAACTCTTTATGTTTATCTCATAAGACATCCATTAAGATTCCTTGTCTAGGGTTTCATCTTACTATCAGTACTACTGACGTACTTTGGGTGCAAGCTATACCCTACTTACCTAAGCCCCTAGGGTAACTATAGGTTCTCCTCTAACCTCATCCATGAAGGAGCTATCGTTTGCTCTAGCGTGCACGACCCTCTCCAGGGTTGGGTCGCCAAAGGTACTAGGTCATATACCCTCTTATGGAATCCCAAAGGCATGTCCAACCAAACACTTGGTCAACCATGAAATCTAACTCATCATGTCATCTTCCTCTCTAACCTTCACTTAGGGTTAGGGTTAACATCATCCTCAGAGGATGTGATAGGTCTCTACTTTTAATGGAGGTCTCTACCTCCAAGACTAACTCTCTCTACTCATCCTCCTCACAAGGAGGTCTAGCCTCAGGTTTCTCCTGAGAGCAATGACAACTCGTGTCATACAACCTAAGCATGTATCTATTCTTTAGTTTGCGCTTAATCTATTAAGCTTATGTCCATGACATCTTATTTACATGCTTTTCATTCATTTAGTGGAGGATTCCTTAGACCTTATTATCCTTACCCTTACCTCAAGAGGGTGAGGAGGAGAGAGAAAACCCTAATCCTTAAGGTCCTTAACCGAATTTGAGTTGAGAAGGGATGAACAAGATGAGAGAGTCCTAAAGGTATCTTATTTTGAGTCATATCCTAAAACATTGGCAAGGCAGTCACACAATCCAGGAGTCCTCGTATTCCGACTAGCGGTGCAGAGGAAAATATTCCCAGCCCCTAAACGTGATCCTTTTCTAGACACCTCAGTCTTTCAGAACATCCTCTAATAACTCCCTTGGTTCTATGGAATTTGTAAAATTTAATAATTATTAAAGATTAAGTGAGGAACCTATGCTCTGATGCCAATTCTAATGACCCCGCCTCTCGATAACCCCCAATTAAGGGAGACCTGAAGGTCAGAGCCATTATTCAATTAACAGGATCAAAGGTTCGACAAATAATCAATAATATTTATGAAATTCTACTAACTAACTGGAATTTGGTATAAAATTAAAACTTTACTTACCTTTGAAAAACTTTGGGAATCTATCTATTCAGAGCTTGAATCTACTCTATCTAATCCTCCTTGCACTTTATGTTTTATTTTCACAATGTGTCACTTTACCATTTGTTCATTTCAGGGTTGTACCTAAAACGCCGACAAACAAAACGTCGGTCAGTATATCGAAATATACTGGTATGTGGGGACAAACAAAAGTTTGCACATAAGGATAACAATCTAATTATCACAATCAAGTTAATTAACCAGTCAATTTACATTTTCCAGTATGACATTCTCCACCTCTTTTGCCCTAACCCTGGCATACCCACCTTAGGGTTTCCTTTGCTAATGACTTAAGGCCACCTTCTCAATCCCGAGCTTGGTGCCTGGGGTCACCACTCATGGTGCCCTATAGTCATGCAATATCATAGGCCACCTTCTCATTCCCGAGCTTGGTGCCTGGGGTCACCACTCAAGGTGTCCATTGGTCTACCCATCTGGGCCTGACCTTTGGCATCATCCATCAGGGTGGCATGTAGGTGCGAGAATACATACTTCTATTATAAATGTGATAATCATAGTGACTTTATAGTTTGCAAGTATGAGCAACCAAACTAATAATTTGCATTCAATGTGATTAACCATCCGGAAAATCCTCGAGAAACTATGGTAGTTATTCATAATTAACCACATACATGTTAAGCAGACTTGGATGTAGAAACAACCAATCAAGAAATCAAACAAGTGCACACAGGTTGATCCTGAAAAGGCATTCAATTTCTCTATCATTAATCATGTCATCTGGATCCTTTAACCCTAGTTGTTTCTTAGGTTATTTGTCCTTTTTAGGGTTTTGAGCATAATTAGGGTTCCACTTCATCTTTATTACTTTAAACCCTAATTTCACAAAATCACTTAAAAATCCTAAATTTTTCATATTTCTCTCACAAAAGATTCTAGTTTCATCTTTTAGTAACAGGAAACCCTAATTTTAGATTATGAACAATTTTCTTTTCTTTTCCTCCAATTTAGGGTTTCTAAACATATTAATCAACATATTGAGTTAAAAACCCTAAACTTTGTAATTCTATCATCAAAATAGGTTTAAACCATCTTAATCATTAAACATGTTAACCCTACTCGAATAATCCTACTTGCAAGAATAAATATATCTTTTACCAACAATTAAGGTTTCTAACCACAAATTAAAACCTTTTCTAATCAAAATATGTACTTTTGCAAAAATATACAGATATAGATGTCCAAACCATTTTTAACGCATTCCTCATATTTTTTTAATCATTTTTCATGTATTAACTTCCCTCATCTGAGTTTTCTAGCTCAAGATATGATTTTTAACAAGAAAACCCTTTTTATTGTTTATTAGCAATTTACAGGAAAAACCAGGATCATTAGAACCGTGGCCCACTGGTCCACTCAGGATCCACTGGTCAGGGACATACGTGCCTCATCTTACGATTAAAAGGGAGCCAAAGGTCAAGCCTGCCCTTACCTTACTGAAGATGCCACAGGGGTATTTTAGTAAAAGTGTCGCTTGTCATCTTCAAGCTCGCGTTCCCCTAGTTCGCGATCCAGGCTTATCGTGGTCAACCTCAGGGTTGAATCTGGGCAACTTGCTTCCCGAGCCGCCAGTGGAGACCGCCACACCACCGCCAAGCCCCACCGAACTCGTGGGTGCCCTTGGATTCACCAGTGCTGGCTTCAGCTGACGGGAGGAAGAAGCCCCCTTCTCTGGCGGAAGCAGCTCCAGGATGGCGGTGAAGGTTGAGGTGTTTCTTCCAATAGAACGTGCTAGACCACGCATTGTCCTCCCTCGCACTTGCATGGATGGTCTGCGTACATGCGAGTGTCATGAGTATCCCCCTCCTTATATAGGCGGGGTTGGCGTGCGATCCAGATTTGGGGAAGCTCCCTTCTAGGGCATGAGCCCCACAAAGTCAGGCTTGTTCAACTTGGGAAAGTCTCCTGAATTCAATGGAAAACATTGTTGGCTCGCAATTACCCTGGATCATAAGGAAATCGGAGAGGGAAATCCTCCCTATAACTAGCAACTTCCCAGTCCATGTGGGACTTAGGAGATGAGCGACCAACATTGGATTGAGATCCAACGGTCCTCAAAGCACACGTTCTAACAAAAGGAAACCTATTTTCCCTATTTCAGAATAATTCCAATTTTTAGCAAAATATTGAGAAATTCGTATCTCCCAAACCCTTGCTCCTTTTTAACTCAAATTTTAAGGGAAGGTTTGTCTTGGCATTATCTAACTATATACAAAATTTGGAAATCAAATCGCAATGGATGAGAAGTCTTCCTTCTCTCCCAAGTTATCTCATTAATTAATCTAAATTAATTTGTATTCCTTTTTCCTTTGTGATTATCTTCTTGTTTTGGGTCCCTTGGACCTCAAGAAATCCTAAAGGCACGAATTCCCATATTGGGGAATATTGGTTTGCCTTTATCTTCTTTTGAAAGTCAATTTCTCATATCTCCCTCTTATTAATCAATTTCTTTTCCTTTTTAATTCTCTTTTTAAGGATTTCTTTTTATCTCTCCTCTATTTTCCTATTGGAATTCCTTTTAACATGAGGAATCCTTAGGATACGAAAATCCACCAAGGATGACTCAATTATACCTCTTTTCACATATTTTCCACATTTTATCATTATTCTCAATTTCTTTCTTAACAAGGAAATACTTAATTAGGCTTTTCTTTTCTTATTACATTCTCTATGCAACTTTGGACTCCTTGGGACCCAAGGAACCCAAGAGGCATGAGATACAACTTTGGATTGAATTCTTTTACCTTCTGGAGGTTTCCACACCTTTCTTTTCTCAAAAACTTAATTATTCATTTACTAATTGAATTTCCTTGTTATTGGGCCCAATAGCTAATAAAGCCCACAAAGCAACCAGCAATGCTATTGTAATGAAATTCATGCATTCAATCATTATTTTCTCATTTATATTTAATATGATAAATTACGTTTCTCATCAAATGAACCCAAAAATTGGGGTTGTAACAGCCAACATGAAATGGAACTGCATGGTCACACACAAAGGATTTAACCTAGAAGAGGAGTTTGTCCACAAATGATGTTTAGATTGATTACTAAAGGAGTTTAGTAGTTCAATTAAACACTCAATCAATTAATAGCTCAATACCATAGTGTTCAAGGTGTAGGACTGATTGATTAGAGTATCGGATTGATTGAAACTACAATTGACTGGTTTTGTACAGTCTGCACTCCCAACTGATCGGCCCATGCGATGAACCGATCGGCTCAGGATAGACTGAACTGACATGTTCAAGGGTTGAACTGATCGGCTCAACTGGTCCAAACGATCAAGTTGGGAAAGTCAGGTTGGTGAGAAATTTCTTTTCGTTTCACTTGTCTAATTTGATTGGAACAAGGATTGGTATTTGGATCAATTGGAAAAAAAAGAGGAAAAGTCAATCGAGAACTGACCAGGGCAGTGTACTGATTGTTTCAGAAGTGAAACGATCGGCTCAGGCGTCCCAACTGATTGGTTCAGGTGTGAACTGATCGGCTCAGGTCCTCAACTGATCGGTTCATGCTTGAAATGATCGGTTCAGCTGGTGTAGTTAGTTATTTTGTGGAAAATCTTGAACCCTTGTACTCCTGCTTTGATCCTGCATTTCCCGGGGTATAGAACTCTATCCCATGACTCTCCTATATATAGGGGTATGGGGGGATTCTCAATGTACAACTCAGAACACCATTTGCTCTACAAAGTTGTCATTCTCTCTGTTTGTGGTAACTAGGAGATCCCGAGCAAGTGCTACCCAATAAGGGAGGCACGGCAAGGGAAAGACAACTATAGAAAGGCAACTGGTTGCAAGAGAGTGTGTCGGTGACTAGTACTCCGACAGGAGGGTGCGACTCCTTGTGATTCCTTATGGGACAAGGAGATCAGGGTTCCAGGTTGTCCGTGTGGACTACTGTAGAGGTGGGAGACTTCTGCCGCTCAGAGAATAATTGTTAATCTTGACAGTCCCGGTGAGACCAGGAGCTGCACACACACCGTCCAAGACCAGAGGTGAAGACCACGCAAGTCACGATGTAACATTGCCAAGCAAGCCTCGAGACAAGGTACGCCTCTACAAACCATCCTTCCTATTGTATAGATGTTGACGCAATTCCTTTATTTTGTTTTTGGGAAAAGAATTTTTTTGTTTCCACTGCCTTCTCTGTCTCCTCTAAAACCCAACAAGCCCATCCTTCCCTGACTCTCCTACATACATCCTAAGTTGTTAGATGGCATGTTGGTGAGGATCTCTCCCTCTTTTGGTTGTTGTTGCTTCTCAATCTGACTTCATTGCATCCAACCGAAGGAAGAGAGCCACCCCTAGTGGACTAACCCATCCTCCTCTAATCCTCACCTCATATCCTTTGATGGGACCTCATTCATTTCCTCTGAAGCTCACAATCATTACAAGGAGCTCCTTCCTAGGAACCCCTTCCCCTTTTGAGATTTGTTTGAACCTCATCTCACCACGAGGAATGCTATCACATATGTTGGTGAGTTGTTCCACTCACATCACCTAGGTTCTTTGTGCATAGAACGTCGATGCTTTCAAAATTCCATCACTAGCACTAAGGCAGTCTATGAATTTTATGCCAATCTTTCATGGAACTATGACACTATTGTGCCACCACCCAATCTCTAGATAATCCTTACTTCCATGATTGTTGGGATCAAATTCACAATCTTTGAAGATTCCTTGAATATCTTTTTCAATAGAACTGAGGTCACCGACACATGGAGAAAGGACTATCCTAACTATTTTGACCTGCTCAACCCTGAGGCTTTCTACAAACACTTTGATCTCTCTTCCTAATATTCACAAGTTTTGAAGAAGCCTCGGGTACCCTATAAGAAGAATTCGGCCTTGTCATCCTCTTCCCTGGATCTCAAGAACCGTCTGATTGCACTAGTTGTTAACTGTAATGTCCACCCCAAGAAAAACCAAATGGAAATTATAGAAAACATTGTTGTGATCATGTATTGTCTCTTGAAGAACGTTGGAGTCAAGTGGTCCTGGTATATTCTACACCACATGGCCGGCTTTGACTCTGAGAAGAACACCCATGGTACCCACCCACCCTACCCTGCCTTGGTCTGTGGTCTTTTTGTTTTTGCTACTAAGAAATATCTTTTATGTTATCTCAATTACAAAGCTAGTCGGAAAGGAGTTTGCATTAGGAAACCACGATCAAGAAGACCTTCCTACCTACCTCCTCTACCATACCTAGAGCCTCTACCTCTACCTCCACCTCTACCACCACCCCAACCTACCTCACCTCTTTCTTGGTGTCAAATGAAGACCTTATGGTTACATGCTTCACCAGTAGGCATACAACCTTTAGGTTCATGATCATCTCCACCAGGACCTCTTCCAGATCATGTATCACATGAACGTATCCTCTAGCCACCCCTACCCCTCCTACCATCCCTACCGAGGTGGTGACTATACTTCTTATTCATATAGTCACTTCTACCCGGCCCCTCCACCTGCTGCTATTGTTGCCACATATGTTGTTGATGGTGGATCTGCCCTAGTCCTTAGTGTGCTTCCTCCATTGGCTCTACCTTTTGGCCCTATTTCTACCCTACTTTTTAGTCTTGGGACCTCTTCTCCCACCTTCCTGTAGGCACATGAGTTACTTACTCTTGGCATGTATTGGGAGGACCAGAATGCTAGATGGCACGATCATAGTTTTACTCCTCCTACTGATGAGGAGATTCCTGAATGGGATGATGAGGATGATGTTGATGATGATGAGGCCACTGAGGATGATGGTTCTGATGCTGGTCCTGATGATGGCTTCGTTGGTGCCTCTAGAGATGATGTTGAGGATGTTGTTGTCTCTATTTCAAATGGAGATGAGGACTATGATCCTGAGGTTGATGGTGATGATGCGGATGATGAACATGTTGATATAGATAGCATTGATGTTTCTTAGATGTTTTAGTTCTTTAGTCTTTAGGTTTAGGTGTTGGTCGTATCTATCTTTTTAGACTTTTATGTACTAAGACATTTGGGCATTGTATATGAGCCTAGCCATTTTATCATATGTTGTTTTATCATTAGTTTGTAGATCATTTTGTGAGAACATGGTTGGTATTGTAATCTTAATCCTATGTACCCTAACTCTTTGGTTGACTATATCTTATGAATTTGTGGTATGTTATCCCATATTTTGATTATGACATTAGATTGCTTGTTTCTCTGTGATTTGTCTCTGTTTGATGTGTGATATATGTGGTTGATTGCTTTAGATTCTATTTTTGGAGAAGACATGCTTTTAGCTCTTCTACCACTCTGCCTTTTTGAGATGAAAAAGGGGTAGAAGTGCTCTCAGCCATATTGTTTTAACATTTATATGATCCTTTTCTTGTCAATTATCTACATATCATGTGACTTTCTAGAGGACCCTATAGTATATGTGTTATGGTTATTTGTGGATAGACTAACCATGCACGATTAGGTAAGCATGAATTGAGGGGGAGAAATTCACATTGTTCAATCATGTATCCCCTTGCAATTCACAAGGTAAAGGTTTAACTCCCACATCCTTTCTCAAATGTAAAGTTTAAATTTTAATATCCTTTTCAATATGATGAGGAATGGTTTGTCATTATCAAAATGGCGGAGAATGTTGACCTAAGTGTTACACATTTTCCATATTTTGATAATGACTTAACCAATCCATGTATCTAATATGTATGTTTACGATTCATTTTAGGCATTAGGTACATGAAAAGGATCAAATCACTCAAGCCCTAGCCTGGTTTAGTTCAAGTCAAAAGCAATGCAAATGCACAATTTAGAAAAACACTCCAAATCACCTTAGATCAATTTTGTAATTATTTGCACTGATGATATGACTTGTAACTAAGATGGGAAAAATCATAGACACTTAATTTGAACGTTTGATTGCTAAAATATCATTTTTAAAAATTCATTACAGGCACTTCATTGGTCGAGAATGATATCGATCGGTCGAGTTGTCTATCCACAGAACTTGACTGACGATCTCTCTGCCCAAAACTGATTTAAGTGGATAGGTCGAGTTTCCACCAGGACAAAATCGACCGCTGGTTTAAATTGGTCTTGTTGCATAGTGGGATCAGTTGAGTTATCTTTATTGAAACTTGACCGAATGCATTGTATGGAAAATGTAGAAAAAGTGAATCTAATCGTTGGAGTGTTGCAAAACTCAAAAAAATATCTATTGCAACCCTCCAAATGGCTAGAAAACATTCACAAGTGTTCCCACACTCTAGTAGACACCGCCAGCTATAAATAGGACCCCTTGGAGTTCATTCCAAGTTTGATCATTCATGCTATCCAAGGTCCTTGCCATAGTTGAGTGATTTTAGTCCACTTGAGCCCCTTTCTCTCTCTTGTTGACACTTCAGTTTGTCCATATGAGTGAGATAGGGTGTGTAAGAGAGAGCTACCTCATTATTCAGTTGTAAGGCTCTCATAGTCTCTCCTTCCCAATCGCTTTTCTTTAAGTTCATCATCATTAAGGCTTCTCTAAGTGAAGGAGGAGATGCATGCTTCTTCGAGTTGTAGAAGAAGGTTCCTCAAGCTTATTCGAGTGAAGGAGGAGATCAAGGCAGAAGATCCAAGGAGTTGAGTGGGTAAAGCCTCAAGTCCAAAGACTTGTTGCAAGAATGGGAAGACCTTAGTGAAGGCATCCAGCTAATTGCAAGAGTGGGTAAGACCTTTGTGAGGTAGAATACTAGCTCTTGGATAGGTAATACCTTGATTGTAACATTGTTGGCTCCCTTGGCCTTAAAGGAAAGTTGGGGATCCTTGTCCCGGAAAAGGAAGGTCATTTGTTGTAACTCTTATAAGAGAATATAAGGAGTAGACAAGCTTAATCAATCCTAGTGTTTGACCTCTCTAGGTAGTGGACTGACTCTCTCCTAGTTTGGAGAGTGGAACCACTCTAAAATAGCTTGTCCAATTGGTTGCTTAAATTTCTCTCATTGTTGCTATGCATGTTTAGGTTTCCACCAAATTGACTGTTTGCAATTATGTCTAGTTGAAGTAAATTGAAGTTCTAACTATTTTTGTGTAAGTTTTCAAGCTCTATTCAAACCCCCTCTATAGCCCTCCGATCCAACAGAACACACTTTATCGTTTATACAACAATGTGGCTTTTGTAAGACACGTGTGCATATAACAATAAAAATGCATCATGTATTTACCATTTGTAGATACATATGATGTGTAACCTACTTCATTTATTATGAAATTCTTGTGTATGTAATGATATTATAATTATTGTTATATGTAAGCATGTCATAATAATGAAGGATTTACTATAATATCATTCTAGATTTCTAGTTTTTTATGTTCATAAAAAATCATGTGTATATGGATCTATAAGACTCAATAGATTTGTTTTGAATTTGTAATTTTCATTATAGAGCACATTTATATTTCACATATCATATACTTAGGCAAGCTTTGGTTTTTGATATTATCATACTTTTATAGACATATGAGTTCCCCCATTTCACAATTACCCTCTTCATCTACCATGTGGGTAAGAGGGTAAGGCTAGGGGGTAAGGATATTTGTGGAGTGGAAATTACCCACACCCTTACCCACCACACATAGATAGTAAGTCTAAGGGTAAGGGTAATGTAATGACCCCACCTCCCGGTAACCCCCAATTAAAGGAGACACGAATGTCATAGCCGTTAATCAATTAACAGGATCAAAGGTTCGAAAAATAATCAATAACAATTATGAAATTCTACTAACTAACTAGAATTTGGTATAAAATTAAAACTTTACTTACCTTTGAAAACTTAGGAAATCTATCTATCTAGGTCTTGAATTATTCTATCTAATCCTCCTTGCACTTTATTTCTTATTTCCATAATGTGTCACTTTACTATTTGTTCTTTCAATTGTTGTTCCTAAAACGCCGAAAAAAAAAACGTCGATCAGTATATCAAAATATACTGGTATTTGGGAACAACCAAAACCTTGCAAATAAGGATAACAATCTAATTATCACAATCAAGTTAATTAACAAGCCAATTTACGCTTTTCAGTATGACATTCTCCACCGCTTTTTCCCTAACCCTGGCATACCCACCTTAGGGTTTCCTTTGCCAATGACTTAAGGCCACCTTCTCAATCCCGAGCTTGGTTCCTGGGGGTCACCACTCATGGTGCCCACTAGTCATGCAATATCAAAGGCCACCTTCTCATTCCCGAGCTTGGTGCCTGGGGTCACCACTCAAGGTTTCCATTGGTCTACCCATCTGGGCCTGACCTTTGGCATCATCCATCAGGGTGGCATGTAGGTGCAAGAATACATACTTCTATTTTTAATGTGATAATCATAGTGACTTTATGATTTGCAAGTATGAACATCCAACAGATAATTTGCATTCAATGCGATTAACCATCCAGAAAATCCTCGGGAAACTAAGGCGGTTATTCATAATTAACCACATACCTAATTTGGAAGTCTCAAGGATTGTAAGAAGAATATCCAATTAATCAAACAGCCAACCAAGTCAGGCAACCAACAAGAAACCTGGAAAACATGTGCAAATTAATTACTCATATGTTCATCATGCTCTTACTTTAATGAATTGGAATTCCCTCCTAGGGTGTGCCTAAGTTGAATTAGGGTTTTCCTTAACGTTCTTTATATTCGTTTCTTAACCTTTACCTTTTAGATCAACTAAACCCTAAAACACTATTACCATGTTCCAAAATCCTAATTACTTAGTCATTCATATCTAAGCTTCTTTATTACCAATCTATCTTATGATTAGTTCTAACTTCATCTTATACATAAGATTTCAGAACATAACTTATTTAAAGTCAAAAACACCTAGATTAGGGTTTCTAGGTTTTCAGGTATATCTTAACTCATATGAGACCTTAAAACATCCTTTTTACATGTTAAAACTTTATATCTTCAAGTTATCTATTCCAAGGATTCTTAACTAAACTTCAGATCAAAATATATCTTTTTAAGATATTCATATCCTCGAAATAAAGGTCATTAAATTCATATTACTCAACATTAGGGCTTTTAGGCTCATTATTGCACTTTCTTAGCCATAGCACCCTAATTTAGTAAATTGTGGGTTTTAAACTCAAATCTGACTCATATTATCCATTTTATGCCAAAAGGATAATTGTCGATTCATAATACCAACTTAAGTAAATGAACTCATCCCTAACAATCATCTAGGGTTTTGATTGCACTTAAAGTATTAAAGTTACTAACTTTGTGTACTTTTCGATTTAGAAGCAAAAATAATTGGTAATAGTATTTTTATTAGATTCTTGGTATTTTTCTAATAAATTTTCATATACAACTTATTTTCATTAGAGCTACCAACCATTAGTTATGATTTTAGCAAGAAAACTATATTCTGACCAATCGCTAGGTGACACATCAGCATCTTACCCCATTTTATTCATTTAGGTGGTCGGCTGGGTTTATTGCTGAAAGGGCATCTTTGTCCTTCTTCGTTGATCACGATCTACAAGCAATTGGGGGGCAGTTTTGTCCATCCGCCTGCATCGTCTTCAACCCCCGATCATTCCCTCTCCATGACACAACGCCAAGGTGGGTCAACCCATGTGTTGACCTCGAGATCCAAGGCACTGAGGTGCCAAGCAAGGGAACCAAATTCCTTCCTAGGACAACCCAGACTCGACGGTGGCCCGCAAATGAGGTAAGGTGACCTGCAACGGCCGGCGACGGCACCCCTGCGGCCGAGCACAAGAAGGGGGAGGAGGAGTGTTGCTGCTGCAAAGTTGGGAGCGAGGAGGGGTTTGTTTAGTCCTGTGAAGAGATTGGGACGGGGTTCCGATCTGAATGAGAAACTTTACCTTCTTTATATAGGCATGGCTGTAGAGGGTGGTTAGCGGGAGTCCTGGAGGTTGGGGAATTCTCCCACAACTTCCTAAAGATAGCCAAACTCAGGCTTGTTGAGATCAATTTTCCAATCCGAACCTGGTGGACTGATTTCTAAGAGTCCTCGTCAATCAGGGAGGGAGAAACTCAAAGGGAAAATAGGGAACTAAACTGTTCCCTTTCACGGTTTTTTCCAGTCCATTCCAAGCTAGGAGATGAATGGGAATCCTTGGATCCCGATCATATGGCCAGGATGCGAGCGAAAATAGGAGGGAACTGGATCCAGATTTCCCAAATCGTGACATGTATATCAAGAACCAATTATCCTTCACACTTTAGGATAACTTCAAAATTCCATATCCCGAAATCTGTGCATCCTTTTGCAACTAAATGTTAAGGGAAACTTCCTTTTGGCTTTATTTACTCGCATACCAAAATTGAATCCCAAATTCCAAAGAAAAAGGGTGTTTTCTTCATAAACAAGCTATCTTTTAAATTAAGCCACTTTAATTTGGTATTCCCTCTTTCTTTGCCATTAAATTATTATTTTGAATTCCTTGAACCTCAAGGAACCTTAAAAACTCAGAATCCCATCTTAGGATTATTCCTTAGCCTTTTACTTATCCTTTATCTATTTTCTCTCTCCTCTTATTCATTTCTTTAGTAAAATATCTCTTTTCAAGGATTTCTCTTTATTTCTCTTTTATTTTCCTCATTGATATTCCTTTTAACATTAGGAATCTTTGGGGTACGAAATTACACCAAGGATAACTCCATTATACCTCTTTTCCCTTATTTTCCACATTTCATCATTGGTTTCAATTTATTTCTTAATAAAGAAATACTTAATTAATCTTTTCTTTTCTTATTGCTTTTATTTGCAACTTTGGACTCCTTGGAACCCAAGGAACCCATGTGGCACGAAATCCACCTTTGGATTAAGTTCTTTTGCCTTCTAGAGGTTTCCACACCTTTCTTTTCTCAAAAACTCAATTATTCATTAATTAATTGGATTTCCTTGTTATTGGGCCCAATAGCCAATAAAGCCCACAACACAATCATCAGGGTTATTGTAAATGAAATCCACTTATTCAAAACAATTTATATCTTTAATTGTTCAAATATCTGTTATGTGAGAAATTACATTTCTCACCCAAATAAACCCAAAATTGGGGTTGTAACATCCTTCCCCTCTTATAAGAATTTTGTCCTCAAAATTCCATCAAGCAAACAAACAATTCAGGATAAGACTTTCATGTGTCCATCATGGCTCCCATGTGGACCCTTTCCATGGTGCTTCCCAAGAACCTGCATCATCTCATATTCTTCCATATGAGTTCTTTCTTACCTTGGTATATCGTACCCTCATAGGTGACTCAGGACATTTTAGCCTCTCAAAAGTTGAATAGGTTTAGGGCTCCACACATGGCTTGGGTACCTCACATAGTGCTCTAGATCAGACTTATGTAACACATTATACATCATGTTGTCCTGAGGGGTAAGGCTAAACACAACCATCTCCACCGATCCATCTCAAATGGACCCCTATATCAGGGACTCAACTTTCTTAGAAAAACACCACAAGTCTAATCCCAAAAACATCAAAAAATGCTACAAGATCACATCCCCCCTTAGTTCAACCCTAATTGTCCCTGTCTTCCTCCATGTCTTCAGCACTAGAAAAGTAGTCAACTTCTGGATCAGCAACATCCCTTAGGGGATCATCTCTTCCCTCAACCTCCGGATCAGATTCCTCTTGGTAAGCAACTCTTTTTGCCTTTTCTCTTTGTGCATCACCAGGAGTAAAAGGGGTAGACCGAGCAGGAATGGTGGGTTGGAGATTTCTTCTGGTCCTGGTATACACCCTTTCTGTCACCCCAGATGCTTCAGCTACTTCTCCCCATGTAAGTCCTGCACCTGGATAGATCTCATCTTCATCTGGATTGAGTTTTGCAAGCCAATCCTTTGTCTTGTCTCTATAGTCAGACTCCAAAGGTTCTCCCTCTGCTTCAACTTTTTCCCTTTTGTCCTTGAGTTTTGCATTGAACTGCACATATACCATATCATTTAATCTTTGTACATCAAGTTTGTTCCTCTTCTTGGTATGAATCTGTTAGACATGTCAAAATGAAAATAAAAATACAAATAGATTAGTCATGTTATGATATCTAAATAATAAATATCTTAGATACAAATTTTAAAAATCTTGAATGTTTCATTGTTTTGAGACAATTACCATCTCGAATGTACTCCAATTTCTTTCACACCCTGATGAAGTGCATGTTAGATTCAGTATCCTCAGTGCCATTCTTTGTAGGTAGGGAGTACCATATCCATTATTTGTCCACCACTCCACTACTCATCATTAAATGTTATTAGTTAAAAACATAATAATGTTGTATATTGAATTTATCAAAATTGTTAAGTTTCAAGACATTTTACCGGGGTCCAAATCGGGATTTGCTCTCTATCTTATGGAACTTGGTTTCCCAAAGGCCCCAAGACTCTGTCTATAGGCAGGCATCTCTTTCTCCAAAACAATTTTATCTTGAATGGCACTTTCAGGATAAAAAATATCTATGCACTCCATGAGTCCATCCATCACACCTTGTCGCGTGTTTATCTCAGGATCAGACCAATAATAGTATGGATTCAAATAGTAGCCTACATTGTGTAATGAATAGAACAAAAAATTCGAATACATTTAGTAGACATTAAATATAAAATTAAAAAGTCATGCATAAAATTTCTTTACCTGCCACATGCAAGGGACGGTGGAGCCTTTTGTCCCATTTCTCATTAACAATCTCCATAACCCTCTTGAGGAAGGGTTGATCATGATCTAGGCTCTGTGCCAGCTCCTTTTCTGCACAAGCATTGCAGCATATATGAAGCCCATGGCTGGCTTCCTCTCACTGTCTACAAGGCGTAACACGTTGACTAGAGGCTTGAATATTTTCACAATAGACACCACTGAAGGCCAAAATGTAGACGATGTCACCATGTTTGCAAAGCGCTCCCCCTCACCTATCTTCGAGTACCTGCATTCCTCCCACTCTGAGGAACAAAACATAGATCTCAACTCATTTCTTTTATCCAACAAGCTCTGCAAACTGAGGTAGGCCGTCGCAAAACGTGTCACACCTGGCCTAACCAAGTCACCTTTAGTGAACTTCCTCATCAAATTGAGGGTGCTGTGGTGGCTGTAAATAAAGATGGATAACTTCTTGCACTTCTCAATCACATTTTTTATCCTCGGCAACTTCCCAATCCCCTCTAGCATGAGATCTACACAATGTGCGGCGCAAGGAGTCCAAAAAATTGCAGGCCTCTTGTCCTTAAGAAGCTTTGCAGCTGCCATATTAGCTGCGGCATTGTCAGTGACCACCTGCACTACATTGTCTGCTCCAACTTCCTCTATACAACTATCCACCAACTTAAATATGAACTCAGTATTATGAATGTCAGCAGATGCATCTATAGCTCTAAGAAAACTTGTACCTTTCCTACAATTGATACAAAGATTCATTATACTTCTTCCTCTTCTATCTGTCCATGCATCTGTCATAATGGAGCAACCACTCCTCCTCCACTCATCTCTGTGAGGCTCCAATGAGTCCTTAGTCAGTTCCACTTCTCTTTTTAAAAGAGGCTCCCGCAATTCATGTATTGTAGGGCCCTGCAAGCCAGGACCAAATTGGCCAACAGCCTCCAACATCACATTAAAGCTCCTCAATGTGACTGTATTCATTGCTATCCCTGCAGTTGGCATTGTGTTTCATGTGAGTACTTTCTTACCAGCTTGATAAAACAAGATGAAATGATATATTAAACAAGTAAAGACATGCTTACCAGCTTGATAAAACCATCTTGCAATGAACTGCACTGCCTTCTTCCTTTCTTCTTTCTTCAACTTCATGTTAATTTCCTCTTGTTTTGATGACAACCTCTCCCTCACTACAGCTTCTGGGTCCCTACTGAAAAACTGGTTAATCGGTCCAACCACCTTAGGCTTCTTTGGTTGTGAACCACCAAGAACTACCATATCCTCATCATCAGACCGCCCCCTAATGTTGACCTCCTCTCTAGCTTCATTCATTTCCTGTTGTTTCTTGGCCTTCTTTGCTACTAATTTATCCAAATACTCAGTTACCTCCCTTTTTACTTCTGGTGGCACATCGGGACAAGGATCCACATCTCCTCTCCTTCCAACAAGGTGTTTCTTCAATCTGAAAATTCCACCCGTGGAGATATGCTTACAAAACTGACAACGAAGGCGATCTTTACGATTCGGGTCTGGAAGTTCACAATACTTCCAACCCGGATCTTGCGACCTACTGTTAGGAGCATCATTTGGGAGATTCACGGGGGCTTGAGGAGCAGACATATCATTGTCCATCTGCAAATTATGATGACAACAAGACATTAACAAACTGTTGTATGTATGATTTTATCAAATATATTAAACTATTTAATATTAATAACCGCTACCAACTGTTGTCCCGTTTATAGAAATTAGAATGTAATCATGTATTACAGTATTAGTATTAGTGTATTAATGAGGTAAAAATTATAGAAAAAAAGAGAGAAACATTACATGATAAACTGCTGTCCCATTTTTGTATAATTTCTAATGTGATAAACTAATAATACAACAACATATAATACTCAAGTCAACTATTTAACTATTTAATATTAATAGCCGCTACCAACTGTTGTCCCGTTTAATGATTAATAGAATGTATTAGTATTACTGTATTAGTGTATTAATGAGGTAAAAACTATAGAAAAAAATAGAGAAACAACATATAATGATCGTATAGTATTCTATAATGTATTATCTGATGAATAAATAGCACACATAGCCATACACAAATGTAGATAGTAGAATATAGTATGAATGATTAAAACAACAAAAAAAAGCAAAGAACAGGATAAACGCATGTTGTTTTCATGAAAAAAACGAGATTTTGGGAGCCAATGGATACAAAGAAGGGAATATAGGAGTACCTTTTGCTTAATCCTTCTTCTATTGAGCAGTAGATGCTTCTCCAAATCACCCACAGTAGCAAGAACGAAGGAAACGGCCGCTGCACCTTCACTGTTCTTTTCCAAACCTGTTGGTCTTCTTCGGTTCCGTCCAAACAGCAAGCAAGGGAGGGCTTGTGCGGCGTGGCTTGGGCCGCCGGAGTCTCCTTGAGGGCCGCCGGATTCACTGGGATGTAAGGCAAGGCTTGGGCACCGTCGGCTACCTCTCTGGAGCCAAGGGGGAGCGTCGCGTCGTGCGGCTGTCGTGTGGCAACGGTTGCTGTGTGAAAAGAAAGACGGGGGAGCGACGGTTTGGTTGCATGGAAGAGATCCCGCTAATAGGGATTAACTTAATCCAAGTGGGCCAGTGTTTTTTTGTAAATTGGCAAGTGGGCCGGCCACTGTTTTTCGGGCCCATTACTGGCACTCAAGAGAAAAGCGGCCATAAGCGGCCGCTCGAAGGGCTTCTCCAGGCGGGCGCACGTGCGGGTCAGGCGGGCGCTTATTGGGCCACCGCCCCAGTGGGCACTTTTGGGCCTAACCAGGCGGTTGAGAGACCAATCCGCTCAGGCGGGCGCTCAGGCGGGCGCCAGCCACGCTTTTCAAAACACTGGTGTCCATTAGTATGGGGTGATAAACTGTACTATCATCGAGTTCTTCATGTATCCACTTCCTCCTCATGGAAGTGAACCTTGGTCATACCCAAGAACTTTTGAACTCGCATCATGGTGTAGTTGAACCATCTTTCTCTCATAAGTAGTTCAACCGAATCTGTCCCGTGACAGTACTCTTCCTTTCTCATGTCATCTAGGTAAGGCGATCTACCATAACCCATATTGGATCTCGACCTTCCTTGGTCAAGGGGAGACTCACAACATCCACAGTGAAGAACTCCCATTCCCTCTCGAGAACTCTTTATACTTTATACCCATGTACTGGGTTACTGGTGTTCGTCCTTCGCCTCCTAGCTTGCATGGCCACATGCTACATGTAACTTTATTTTAAGCATCCAAAGTGCCACTATCACTTACCATCCTATAGTTTCATGGTGTTTGGTGGTCTTAAAACCATGATCTCATGTATGTCATGATTCCTCAAGGTCGATTTCTCGAAAACACTAAACCACTCTCAGTAGGGTTTTATCACTTTCCTTTCCAAAGAAGTACATATGAGGTTCGACATCCTTTCATTATATCACAGACTAGGCTGGCTATCCAAACAACCACTAATCTTATTCAACAAATCTCGTTATATCTAAGTGTTATCCAAATTTATCTCTTTTTCACAACTTAAGGTTAGCCTAACAACCTCAACTCCTTCTAGCTTCCAGCTAAACTAGGCACTATATCTCAACCAGAGCATTCATTACCACTTCTTATCCTTAGGTGTTAGGTAACATACACCTCCATGTACTATTCTTATCACCTCATCTCAAACTCTAAGTTTATCTTCATCAAGAAACTATGAGCTCATCCACCTGGTGATCAAACTCAACCTTGTATAACTTGCAAATTCCACAAAGCTTCTACTAGGAACATCCTTACAAGGTGATTATCTTAATACTTCCATCGTTTGTACATGTCCATGTATCATTCATTCCACCAAGGTATGTTATCATCTCTAGCAACATTCCAACTCACACCATCTTTTATCCTTGGTGTATGGCATGCATACTGTCCCATCTATCCCTCTCATAACAAAAGGAAATAAGCATTTGGTGACCGTCCAAACACAAAGTTCTTCCTGTTCCAAGAGTAGAGATGCTACATCCACATCGCCAGTACACCTTCATTTCTAATTCGAAACGTGTAACTTATGTCTCTACATCACAAACATCATGATATCAAAGTTACTTCCATGGAAAACTGGTCTCGAACCTACTTGGGTCACCACATAATCCTTGGTCATCTCCTCTAGGTCTATAGGGTGCCGGCACTTTTTGGGGTCATCCCTTTTCCTTTATGCATTCAGAGAGTGCCCTACTCATCTGCCCTTTGGGTCCCATGAGTTCATGAAGGTGATCAATCTCCTAACCCATGGCCCTTGGACAATGATAGCTGTTACCTCCTGACCCTATGGTCATGTGCAACTAGGGAATTAGGCAACTCCTTCTTCCATCGGTCTTATCCCTACCTGACCCTAGGATAGACTTAGGATTCTATTATAGTACATGTCCAACTTAGAACCTTACCCAAGCTTTCATCATCTCTCTTCCTGCATTCATGGGCTGATTTTCATCCTTTCATAGGGATCATGGCAACCTGCCTACCTTGGTCAAGCCCCATACCGGTTACCTCCATGGTAACACATCCACATGCACATAGAGATGATTATCTATGGGTCTATAGGTTCATTATCATGCCATGTACTCTTCACTTATCTTCTCAAGATCCTATGAAACCTCCTTAGGTTAGCTCAAAATCAACCAAACTGGTAAACCCCCTACCAAGGGTCCCTCTCCCAGGATGGGAGGAAACTACACCTTGATAACAAAGGTCACAAGCGTCCTTAGGGTTTACATTCACATGAGCATGTTTAATCTAACAGCTACTAAGGCACAAGCGTACCTACTAAACCATGCTAGGTCACACTTGTTCCCATCCTCAACATTAGACCAACTTAGTTGTGAGGGGTTCATCACACGTACCTTTAACTTAAGGGGTTTCTTTTCCTCTACACATGCTCAAAACTATAGAGACTCAAATCCTATCATGAGCATCGGGTACACTGCTTCCCCTCTTAGGCCTAGAAACCCTAAGTCCACCTTTGGGTGTCCAACTACATGCTCAACCTCTTAACTATACATCAAGCATGTCTAAGGTACGTCATCCTTTCATTTGAGCAACACCTCAGAGTTGAGTCCTCTTCTAGGACAACCAACTAGGTATAAGGCTTCACAACTTGCTACTTCATCCTTTTCAAGTTTAAGAAACTCTTCTACCTATCTCAGGAGGTAAACATATATACCATAGGCACATAGGTACCAGCAAAATCATCCTCTCTCTAGGGTTTGGTTCCTCTCATGGAAACCAAGACATCATCAGCCTCTAGAGGTCAAGCATAAGGCAACCACTATCATCCACTTAGGTCGCATCATCCTCAACTCCCCACTATTCCTCATATCTCGAGGTTTTAGGCTTGCAACCTCCTTACTGGGTTCTTGCTTTCTCTCTTTAGAGCTAACTCCACATCCAGCCATACTGCTAGAGGTCCCCTCTCTATGAAGGATCATGCTCACAAGCATACCCCTATGTGGTTGAATCCTATGCTCAACTCATGTTTGCCTCAAGATTATCCATATCTCTTTATGCTTATCTCATAAGCCATCCATCATGCCCTTCTGGCCAGGGTTTCAACCTACTACCGTACCATTGACGTACTCTGGGTGCATGCTATCCCCTACTTGCATAAGCCATAGGGTTTCTATAGGTCCTTCACTAACCTTATCAATGAAGGAGCTATCCTTCACTCTAACATGCCCGACCCTTTCCAGGGTTGGGTTGCCAAAGGTGCTAGGTCATCCAACCTCTCATGGCTCGTATGGCAATCCAAAGGCATGTCCATCCAAACACCCAGTCTACCATGACATCTAACTCATCATGTCATCTCTCTCTAACCTTCACTTAGGGTTAGGGTTAACATCATCCTCAAAGGATGTGCTAGGTCTCTACCTTCAATGGAGGTCTCTATCTCCAAGACTAACTCTCTCTACTCATCCTCCTGACAAGGAGGTCTATCCTCAGGTCTGTTAGAGGGCAATGACAACTCGTGTCATACGACCTAAGCATGTATCTATTCTTTAGTTTGTGCTTAATCTATTAAGCTTATGTCCATGACATCTTATTTACATGCTTTTTATTAATTTGGTGGAGGATTCCTTAGACCTTATTAACTTTACCCATACCTCAAGAGGGTGAGGAGAAGAGAGAAAACCCTAATCCTTAAGGTCCTTAATAGAATTTGAGTTGAGAAGGGATGAATAAGATGAGAGAGTCCTAAAGGTATCTCATTTTGATTCATACCCTAAGACTTTGGCCAGGCAATCAAACGGATCTGGGAGTCCTCGTATTCCGACTAGCAGTGCGGAGAAAAATATTGCCAGCCCCCGGCCGTGATCCTTTTCTAGAGACCTCTGTCTTTCAGATAATCCTCTAATAACTCCCTTGGGTTCAATGGAGTTTGTAAAATTTAATATTTATTAAAGATTAAGTGAGGAACCTATGCTCTGATACCAATTGTAACGACCCCGCCTCCCGGTCACCCCCAATTAAGGGAGACCCAAAGGTCAGAGCGTTAATCAATTAATAGGATCAAAGGTTCGACAAATAATCATTAACAATTATGAAATTCTACTAACTAACTGGAATTTGGTATAAAATTAAAACTTTACTTACCTTTGAAAACTTTGGAAATCTATCTATCCAGGTCTTGAATTATTCTATCTAATCCTCCTTGCACTTTATTTCTTATTTCCACAATGTGTCACTTTAATGTTTGTTCTTTCAATTGTTGTTCCTAAAACTCCGACAAACAAAATGTCGATCAATATATCAAAATATATTGGTATGTGGGAACAACCAAAACCTTGCAAATAAGGATAACAGTCTAATTATCACAATCAAGTTAATTAACAAACCAATTTACGCTTTTTAGTATGACATTCTCCACCGCTTTTTCCCTAACCCTGGCATACCCACCTTAGGGTTTCCTTTCCCAATGACTTAAGGCCACCTTCTCAATCCTGAGCTTGGTGCTTGGGGGTCACCACTCATGGTTCCCACTAGTCATGCAATATCATAGGCCACCTTCTCATTCCCGAGCTTGGTGCCTGGGGTCACCACTCAAGGTTTCCATTGGTCTACCCATCTGGGCCTGACCTTTGGCATCATCCATCAGGGTGGCATGTAGGTGCAAGAATACATACTTCTATTTTTAATGTGACAATCATAGTGACTTTATGATTTACAAGTATGAACATCCAATAGATAATTTGCATTCAATGTGATTAACCATCCAGAAAATCCTCGAGAAACTAAGGTAGTTATTCATAATTAACCACATACCTGATTTGGAAGTCTCAAGGATTGTAAGAAGAATATCCAATTAATCAAAAAGCCAACCAAGTCAGGCAACCAACAAGAAACCTGGAAAACATGTGCAAATTAATTACTCATATGTTCATCATGCTCTTACTTTAATGAATTGGAATTCCCTCCTAGGGTGTGCCTAAGTTGAATTAGGGTTTTCCTTAACGTTCTTTATATTTGTTTCTTAACCTTTACCTTTTAGGTCAACTAAACCCTAAAACATTGTTTCCATGTTCCAAAACCCTAATTACTTAGTCATTCATATCTAAGCCTCTTTATTACCAATCTATCTTATGATTAGTTCTAACTTCATATTATACATAAGATTTCAGAACATAACTTATTTAAAGTCAAAAACACCTAGATTAGGGTTTCTAGGTTTTTAGGTATATCTTCACTCATATGAGACCTTAAAACATCCTTTTTACATGTTAAAACTTTATCTATTCAAGTTATCTATTCCAAGATTCTTAACTAAACTTCAGATCAAAATATATCTTTTTAAGATATTCATATCCTCGAAATAAAAGTCACTAAAGTCATATTACTCAACATTAGGGTTTTTAGGCTCATTATTGCACTTTCTTAGCCATAGCACCCTAATTTAGTAAATCATGGGTTTTAAACTCAAATCGGACTCATCTTATCCATTTTATGCCAAAAGGATAATTTTCGATTCATAATACCAACTTAAGTAAATGAACTCATCCCTAATCACCATCTAGGGTTTGGATTGCACTTAAAGTATTAAAGTTACTAACTTTGTGTACTTTTGGATTTATAAGCAAAAATAATCTGTAATAGTATTTTTATTTGATTCCTGGTATTTTTCTAATAAATTTTCATATATAACTTATTTTCTTTAGACCTATCAACCTTTAGTTATGATTTTAGCAAGAAAACTATATTCTGACCAATCGCTAGGTGACACATCAGCATCTTACCACATTTTATTCATTTAGGCGGCCGGCTGGGTTTATTGCTGAAAGGGCATCTTTGTTCTTCTTCATTGATCACGATCTACAAGCAATTGGGGGCAGTTTCGTCCATCCGCCTGCATCGTCTTCAACCCCCGATCTTTCCCTCTCCGTGACACAATGCCAAGGTGGGTCAACTTGTGTGTTGACCTCGAGATCCAAGGCACTGAGGTGCCAAGCAAGGGAACTGAATCCCTTCCTAGGACAACCCGGACTCGACGGTGGCCTGCAACTGAGGCAAGGCGGCCTGCAACGGCTGGCGACGGTGCCCCTGTGGCCGAGCACAAGAAGGGGGAGGAGGAGCATTGCTGCTGCAAAGTTGGGAGCGAGGAGGGGTCCGTTTAGTCCTGCGAAGAGATTGGGACGGGTTTCCGATCTCAATGAGAAACTTTACCCTCTTTATATAGGCATGGCTGTAGAGGGTGATTGGTGGGAGTCCTGGAGGTTGGGGAATTCTCCCACAACTTCCTGAAGATAGCCAAACCCAGGCTCGTTGAGATCGGTTTTCCAATCCGAACCTGGTGGACTGATTTCTAAGAGTCCTCGTCAACCAGGGAGGGAGAAACTCAAAGGGAAAATAGGGAATTGAACTGTTCCCTTTCACGGTTTGTCCCAGTCCATTCCAAGCTAGGAGATGAACGGGAATCCTTGGATCCCGATCCTATAGCCAGGGATGCGAGTGAAAATAGGAGGGAACTGGGTCCAGATTTCCCAAATCGTGACATGTATATCAAAAACCAATTATCCTTCACACTTTAGGATAACTTCAAAATTCCATATCCCGAAATATGTGCATCCTTTTGCAACCAAATTTTAAGGGAAACTTTCTTTTGGCTTTATTTACTCGCATACCAAAATTGAATCCCAAGTTCCAAAGAAAAAGGGTGTTTTCTTCATAAACAAGCTATCTTTTAAATTAAGCCACTTTAATTTGGTATTCCCTCTTTCTTTGCCATTAAATTATTATTTCAAATTCCTTTAACCTCAAGGAACCTTAAAAACTCATAATCCCATCTTAGGATTATTCCTTAGCCTTTTACTTATCCTTTATCTATTTTCTCTCTCCTCTTATTCATTTCTTTAGTAAAATATCTCTTTTCAAGGATTTCTCTTTATTTCTCTTTTATTTTCCTCATTGGTATTCCTTTTAACATTAGGAATCTTTGGGATACGAAATTACATTAAGGATAACTCCATTATACCTCTTTTCCCTTATTTTCCACATTTCATCATTGGTTTCAATTTATTTCTTAATAAAGAAATACTTAATTAATCTTTTCTTTTCTTATTGCTTTTCTTTGCAACTTTGGACTCCTTGGAACCCAAGGAACCCATGTGGCACGAAATCCACCTTTGGATTAAGTTCTTTTGCCTTCGAGAGGTTTCCACACCTTTCTTTTCTCAAAAACTCAATTATTCATTTATTAATTGGATTTCCTTGTTATTGGGCCCAATAGCCAATAAAGCCCACAACACAATCATTAGGGTTATTGTAAACGAAATCCATTTATTCAAAACAAATTATATCTTCATTTGTTCAAATATATGTTATGTGAGAAATTACATTTCTCACCCAAATGAACCCAAAATTGGGGTTGTAACAGGTAATCCCTTATTGTCCCCTTATCCTACCACGTTACCAACGGATAGCCCTACTTCCAGGCCTTAGATCTATAGCATCTACCTCGACATTGAAACCATCTTTAGGGCATGTCCCCACCAAGATTCTAACTACTCGATAACTGATATCCCTATACCTCTTCGTCCTGGTCTAACCCTGATTCATGTAATGGTTGGCATGTCCCACCCCATTAGTCATGGATGTTGACTCTCTGAGTGAGCCAATAACTCATCAATGTATTAATTACCTCCTCATGTTGTCTCTATGTATGTGCAAATCTTCTTAAGTATGTCTTTCACATTTGTCACTAAGGTAAGGAGTATCTCGCTCTTTTGCCACCTACCCTTTTTGGACGCCTTATGCACTCCAGTACATTACCCTTTTTGTATACATTATGCATACATCAAATGACTTCTTTTTCCTACTTCATCAACACTAGGACTGTCATTTAGTTGCTTCCTACTTATGGGAGTACTTTTTGTATGTGTTTGTATCAACTGTACATGCCATGATAAGTACAAAAAAAGATGATTCGAACAAGTGGTCGGTCCTTATCTATATTGGCATTCATAAAATGTATACAAAAACTCAAACCAAGACCTATAGAGATATCATTGATTTGTTTCTAAACCCTACATAACATGATTTTTTATTATTAAACATTTTTCTAATACTTGATATCATTTTCACAATGATTAACCATATGAGTATTATTTTACTCCTTTGATCATGTGATACATATTTGCCTTGTGTAAAGAATGTAGCACAGGTGTGCAAACATGTAAAAATAATGTCATTGAACTATTAGAGAAGTTATTTCACCCTCCAGTATTTTATATTTATGTACTTATAATGTGAAGTGACTTTATTCACTTTTTTAATATAATTTATTCCCACTTTTATAGATATGGTTGATATTGTAGATAAATAGGGGTCAACAATCCACATCACATGGGATGCAAGACTTGACTATTGTTTTTCAACTCCTTTTCCAAGTGCTCCAGCTGGTTTTGTACCCACTTGTGCTGCAACTAATGGTAAAGCCATTACCACTTTGGATGGTTGCTAAGTGCATTATCACTCATTACTACTATATTAACCTACTGCACCCAAGCTTATAATCATTTTTAACACACTCACAATAACATTTTAGCACAAAAAAACATAATATTGAACTGCTACAAGGAACATACATATCATTTCCTCTTTATGGAAAATTACATTTTTTGTGTATTTGGGATCAAAGACTCAAAGTCACTTTTATGGCATATATCATTATAGTGTGTCTTTTTCACCCAAAATATTAACGTCAAAATGTGTTAATCTCCACACTTTTCCTTTCCTTTTGATAGAAAATTATGTTGTAGCCCATGACCATGTATTTGGGATCAAAAGCTCATATCCATGATTAGATATACCATCCTCAATCTAATGTTTCATCACTAAATATGCTTTATAATGTAATTTAAAATCAATGTTTATATAGTGTTAACATATTTTTCCCTATGATTGTTTTATTTGCCACCTAATTAGCAACAACAAATGCCATGATGTGTTTGTTGGGAAATACGGCATACATCAAAAACAAAAAAATTTACTGACATATTTCCCATTAACCAATAGATCATGTCAATAACTATGCAACAGGAAGGATGGTTTCATTAAGATACACCCGGTCGTGGAGCAATTCCAGCAACAATCCTCGTCGATGTAGATGTGCACTCTATTTTGGATGGTGTCTGTGCAGCTCCTGGATGCACTCGAACTTGTCTAACTGCTCCTCCATAGAGAGCAGACTTGGACAACTGTTGTAGCATCTCCTCAGATCTCGCCATGGACTGCGAGTTGTCGATGCCCTCCTAGCAGTAGCCAAAGAACTCCTACCTCTAGAGTAATCCACACAGACAAACTAGAACCCTTGTTGTCCTGCTAGAATGAATAGGAAGGGGTTGTCCCTCTTGTTGGCGTACTAGTCGCCAACCTTCTCTCCCATAACAACAATCCTTAGTTATTTTTCTCCCATGGATATCCCTCCCTAGTCAGGTAGGACTTGCATGGGCTCTCTTGGTTACCACAACTAAAGAGGAAATCAATTGTCTGAGTAACTAATTCTCAATTATCTATGTAGTAGTTGTGTTCTAGGAAACCCCAGTACCCCTCTATATATAGGAGGGGTTAGGGTCAGGGTTCCCAGTCCCCAGCCAATACAGGACTAAAGCAGGTGTAGAAAGGACAATTCTAGATGTTTTGCAACCAATGTGTGCTGAAACGGTTCTCTCTCCCAGTGATACGTTCATTAGGGATGCGAGACGGTCATCTCGCTAAGTGAGATGGTCATTTTGCACTTTCTTGGTTAGATATGAAATGGAAAATTTGTTTCTAAATTAATGGCATACATTAATTAACTTTCACCCCATGTAAGTGCAATTGAAGCATATTTGGGAAAACTCTGGAACCTTTGTTCATCCCAATCGGGCCTCTCACTCACCCAGATGCTCATTTGGTGAGTTTGAGTCGAGTCGATCGGTTCAACAGCTTGAGTCAGTTGGTTCATAAGGCAGAACTAAGCCAATTCAATTTCTGATCTTCCTAACAACCCAAATGGTCATCTCAACACTTGAGATGCCTATTTGGCTGCCCATACAGCTGTCTCACCCAGTGAGATGGTCGTTTGGAAGTTCAGTCAGCCAATATGTTAATATGTTGTGTGAATTGAGTAGCTAAACACTGTAGTACTTAATTCAATTGTCATTCAAGATCTAAACTCCTCTTCTAGGTGAGCTCCTATGTGTGTGACCCTATAGGTTCCATATCACATTGGCAGTGAATGCCCATAACTAGCTTATGACATCACAAGTGATGAGTTGTGCCTAGTCGCACATCATTGCTACCTAAGTGAATGGAAATTTGGGGAGCAACTTCAACCTATAGTTTGTGTATGGTATTACAGTGTTTTTATAGTTCCTTTGCCTTGAACTAAAGGCATGGAGCAGTCATCCTCATTATTATTCAATCTTATTTTTTGAACCAGAGCATATTGCATGAGATATATGTAAGCTCAATATCACATATTGACTCACATGCATATGGTCATACTTTTTTTAGTCTCGCTAATTAAGAGGACTTGGATATCATACTCTTGTAGAAGGGAGAAATTCCATCTCTATCACTCACAGTCATTCCCCATGTGTCAAAGTCACCCAATCATCACCGTTATAACAACCCATGTTTTAAGACTGCGTTTGATGACATCAAAGTGTACCCAACAACATGTGATGAGTGCAGTGATTTCAGGTCTAAGAACCACAACCACCACCATCATTGTGAGAGCTGACTATGACTTCCATGATGATGATGACTTCCATGTGTCAATCTCACGATACGTCTGTCTGATTCATTGTTCTCTAACATGTATTTTTGTGCTTGGTTTGATATTGTTGCTTCATGACTCATGAGATTTAGTCATCAACCAACTCATGCTCTGGTCTTATATGTCATTGTTGTCTATCAACCTTCCACAACAACAACTGATCAGGGACATAATGAAAATATGTATATGTACTCTTAACATCTTATGATCTCATCCACAAGGTTGGTAACTTGAACACATACGTCATTGAGTGATATGATTCTCTAGACATTTATAGTGTTCCATCATTATCTCATAACTGAAAGGAGCATAATAAATTGGAAGGTTGCCTTTTTATCAATAATCAAATCATTTTATGCCATTACAATCATCACATGATTGTCTCTCTGGGTATACATACCAATAGACCCCCACTTACACTTACAGCCAATCACCCACAGATCTCATCCTGAGCGACCTAACATAACCATCATGCTTTTGTTGTGCAAGTACTTTTATAGAAGGTTTAGCATCATTTTCTTTAAGTCGGTATTTTGCAATTTTCTCATCTCTTTGTTGTATGACTACTCGTATGAGATGGAAGTAATGTTTTATGTATCTGAGATTCCCAGCCTAACTAGTAGCTCCATTCTTGTCATCAGTATTTCTACTGTGTTATCAATGGTTGGAACCTCACACAAGTTCGCTCATATGAACTTCTTGATCCATACAATATCTTATGTTGTTCTTATAACACAGAGATACTCAGCTTCTTTTGTAGATTTAAACAAATCTCATTAACTCTGAACCCTTTCTAGCTTACAATTCTCTTTTAATGTCAAACATAAGTTTCGATTGTGATTCTTTATTTTTCAGTCTGGAAGCTTGCATCGGTGTAACCCTTTACACCCAACTCTTCCTTATTACCATAACCAAGGAACCAATCCTTTAAGCACTTCACAAGTACCTAAGGATGTTCTTTATGGTATTCCAGTGACTATCAATAGTATTTGACATATACCCTCTCGTCATGTCCAATACATACAAGATTGCTAGGTAGGTATATATGTCTTCTCATCATGTCAAGTACATATGAGATGACTAGATATCCTCTCGTCATGTCCAATACATATAAGATAACTAAATATCTTCTCATCATGTCTAATACATATGAGATAATGGGATAAGTACATAACATTGCATTTATGATAGATCTAATTACAAATGCATATGCATCTATCCATGTGTTCCTATTCTTCATAAGAATTGGGACACTAGGATCCCGAGAGACTAAATCCATTGAACATGGATACGTTTTCTCTCATTGAGTCTTGCATGCTAAACCCCTCAACATCTTGCCAATACATGTGTTTTTTCTTAGGTCAAGAATCTTTCCAGATCTATCTCTATAGATCTCAATTCTTGTCTCATAGGATGCTTGGCCTAAACCATTTAGAGAAGGTACTTTCATTGCCAGGTTTTATCATTTACAAGATAAGGACGTTATTCTGCATCATTATGTGGAATATAAATATGCTCCCACTAAATCTTTTGTAGTCACATATTCCATCTTCATTCGGACTCAAGTCAAACCATTTGACTATCTTTTCAAATAGAAGATTCCAGCTTTGAGATGCTTACTTCAATCCACATATTGACTTTTGTAGCATATAGACTTTATTTTCGTTAATGGATTTATAAAAGAATTGGGATGTGTCACATACACATCCTCTTAATTATTCCAATTAAGGAATGTGGTTTTAACATCCATATGCCAAATCTCACAGTCATACTAATGTACAACAACATGGATGGTCTAGATGGATTTAACCATGGTAATTGGTGAAAGACTTCATCATGTTCAACATCTTAAACTAGTTTGAATCTCTTTACAACCAATATACTCTTCCATTTTGGTCTCCTTTTAAAGACCCAAATGCACCCTATGGGTTTTACCCTTTTAGGTGGATCCATAAGGTCATATCTTATTGGTTGCATGGAGTCCATTGTTGATCTAATGTCCCTCAATAGTTTCTAGGTAGGTTGTTGACTCATCTCTATGATCAACTCACCGCCTTCTTGAGTTATAAGATATCATAATCTTTCGAAATCAAGGTGTGTTCTACTAGAACTATGAGTTTTGTGTGTTACGTAAGGAACTTGAGATTCCACAACAACTTGTGGTTCTCCTTGTTCCTATTGTACCTCTTTAGGTTCTATGTTTTCTTATTTGTCTCGGACATTTTGAGTTCTACTTTTACTCCCATTGATTCCTTTGGAACTAATTTTGAGTTGGAATATAAGTATTTTTCAACAAGATAACATTTATGTGATTTGTGGATAAAGCTTTTAAGAAATGAGTTCTTATATAAGCCTTCATCCTAATCACTATAAAAGACACATTGGGACACTTCCCATGCCATATCCCATATTTTGAACCAATTTACACGGTACATTGTTTTAGTGTAAATTAACAATGGGATGAGCTTATAAAGAGAGATTTTGAATCTCTACATCTTAACCAGAATATGGCCCATGATAGAGCTGAATGAGAAAGAAGGATCCATGTAGCCGAACCCAACATAGTTGGGACTAAGGCTTAGATGATGATGATGATGATTGTTTTAGTGTAAAGAATGTGCAAAAAGGAATATTAGACTATTAGATAGATATGTTAATAATCTCACCATGACTTAACAGGGTGTGATACCTTCTATATGATACACTTTCATGATACACTATCATTGTATTTCTGGTGGAGTCCATCATGATACATTATTATGATCTCCTAGAAGGTCCACAAACTCTTGCTTAAAATATTTCAACATTGATCATATCGAGGTATCTTAATACTTTTACCGAGTTAGTTACGTACTTCATTTATGATCTCCTTAAACACTTCAAGAGATCCATACTTGTATTTCATTACATGCAAATTTCAATATCTACTGATTGCATCAGCAAATATAATGAGGTACTTGTAACTATCTTTAGCATTCATTCGAAACGGTCTACGTACATTAGTTTTACTAGTCCTAATAGAATATTCGATCTCCCACTACATCTAGTGAAGATGCTTTTGTCATATTGCACAACAAATAAGATATGCATATCTCTATTGGTTCAATAACCAAAAGAGTCTAGATATCCATCATATGGATTCTAGATATACATTTCTCATTTATGTGTTCTATATGATAGTGATATAGGTATTCAGTTTGTTTGAGTTATCAAGTCATCCAGTATATGTGTCATACACATTTGTCTTTACAACTATCAAGAATAGTTTGTGAGACACAGGGAATTTCCATAAAAGATTATATCTTTCAAAATGAAACATAATGTTCTTGTCATACAAAACATATAATGTTTTCATCAATGGCAAGTACATAGTAGCAATTCACTAATTCTGTTGTGTGCCCATGAATGACATATCCCAACTGTAAAGGCAGTAACCCTTGCTCCGTACAATTCTAGCTTACTTCTTCTTAGGTTCTAAAGTAGAGCTCTCTATCTCCATCTTCTTCTTGATATCCTCTATTAAGGAGGATAGTTCTTTCCAATGTCCAGACAGGTGACAATGGTGGCACTTTATTTTCTTTATCCTTTAAGTGAAAAGGACATATTCCTTTTACACTTACCCTCCTTCAGATATTGAGTGAAGAAGAATTGGAACTTAGCTTAGCCTCATAACATTTCTTGGCCTTGCTTTTGCTCTAGGACTCACTTTTGTTGATCACCAGCATGGATGTGTCCTTTCTTCTTTCATGCTTTGGCATCAACATGCCAAGCATTTGATAAACTGACTATATGATTCATGCAATACTTGCATAATTATATTCATGGTCACCTCTTGACCTAAGAGAAATCCTAGTCATTCCCTTGTCCAATAACATTGAGCACATGGAGTTCTACTGGAC